>JAUMHH010227785.1:0-11843 GCA_032359455.1 Chlamys rubida
ATATTTTAGGGTGAGGGTAGAGTGTTGACAGTTAGGAAATAAGGATAGTAGGAGGGAGAGACGAGATCAGTAAGGGTCAGGGTAGAGTGTTAACAGTGAGGACAGAAGGAAAGTAGGAGGGAGAGACGAGATCAGTAAGGGTCAGTATAGAGTGTTAACAGTGAGGACAGAAGGAGAGCAGGAGGGAGAGACGAGATCAGTGAGGGTCAGGGTAGAGTGTTAACAGTGGGGACAGAAGGAGAGAAGGAGGGAGAGACCTGGGTCATGAAATGACTGTGACCATACGTGTGAAACCATCCGTTTGGGGGATAGGGGCAGGGGCTAGTTGGACTGAAGGTTGAGGATGGTCGTAACAAAATAGGCTCTGCTAGACAAAACTGTTAACAATAAGACTGTGTTATTTGGACGTTTCGATCTGACACGGCAGGCAATGGCACAGAACGGCAGAAACGACTGACGACGGCTCTCGGACACTAAGCTTTGGCAGACCACATCATGGGCCGAGAGCGAAAGAGAACTCTTGCATCCGAGATGAAATACAGAGATAACTCATATAAATAGGATAAGCATATCTGCTAAATCAATACAGATATCTCTTTTAAGTATTAAGTCTTAAGCTGGTTTGCAACAGTTACCCCTGAAGTATCGAGGATATAGGTGATACTACATATCATTTTGTGTTCATAGTAACCCCTGGGGTATCCTATACTTCTTATTTCATAAAATTTGTCAATTATATTTACAGTTAAACTATTATATTATCATGCATTGTTTTGTAATTCAATCGGGAAAAGGCATAACTAAGTTGTGATAACTTGCGCCTAATCCTTTTCTTGTAATATGCAATACAATCTGCTTAAACTAAACTAAAATCTGGAGTATCGAGGTCATTTTTGTATTTCCTTCTAAAATGTCTCGAAGAAATGGTTTTCGAAAAGTTAAATTAAAGTTTTCCCTAAAGCGAAGTGTTTGATTTGTTATCAGTATTTTAAAGACACAATTTGAAGATACAACAATACCTTAAAATACGAACAGACCCTAATTACATTATTATTCATTTCATTGCCGTACTATTTGTATTTCAAAAGTTTGAACAGTTTTTAAAGATCATTTAACAAATGTCGCAAGGGATATTGGTAATGAACTTGAAGGAAATGTCGATCTCTAGCCATTGAAGTATTGCTGTTATAAAGGATAAACTCAGTAAAGGTCCAGACCTGCCTTCATTTACGTTTTCACGTGCACATTAACCTTTTATGGTAAATATAACATCCTAATTAGATTGTAAACAAAAGTTGATGGTTTATCGGCCAAAATATTTAAAGCTGGCACTGAAGACTTAACTTTATTTTTCTCAAGACTTTATTCAATTTTTATGTTTCCAAAAGTAAATTCCCAGACACACTTAAAAAAGTCAATCCAATCTTCAAAAAGAATAATCCTTTTTGTCAGGAAAAAGATCGTCCAGTTAGTATATATCAGATTTTTGAAAGAATTTATCATGACCAACTGAGTTCATTTTCAGAAAGCCTTTTAAAACATTTCCTTGTAGCTTTAAGACGGGGCTGTTGGTGCCAGTCTGTTCTGCTGAGACTTTTTGAGGACTGGCGTCAGGCCCTGGTCAACAACCAGTATATAGGTGCCATACTCATGGATTCGTCCAATGCTTTTGACTGCCTTCCTCATGGTCTGTTGCTGGAGAAGCTGCGAGCCTATGGGCTGGATGAGCCTGCATTGAAACTGATCAGCAGCTACCTCAGCGACAGACAGCAGCGGATCAGACTTGGTCCTAGTGTCAGCGGCTGGGAGATATACGATTATTGTACATAGAATACTATACCTTACTATGAACTATCAATTTTACTTTTATTAGTTATTGTTAAGTGAATGCTTATCTTAAGGTAAAATAACGGATAAAGATGTCCAATGATAATATAAGACAAGTGAATTATATTATATAATTATTTCATTGAACATGTATAATTGTCTTATTTATGGAATGTTGATGTATGATGTACATAATGTAACAAGTTATTCTTATAGTGTCTCATAAGCCGAGTTCGGCTGGGCATCACATTTTAACGTTAACGTACTCTAACGTTTTAAATGTCATTATCTGAACTGTGATATGTTAGTATGCATATAATGCGTGACACTGAGATAACCTATTGATTGATTGATTGTATTGTTCAGTCCCGTAAGCCGCTTCTAATTAACATGCATGCTGTGGTACTTTGTTTTGCTTGTTTGTAATGTTTTATGTATTTTATTCATATTTATTCATGTTTGTCGTAATGATAGCTCAACAGAGCTAATGCTACTGTTTATATTACACACACCGCTAAATACATCGTCTTGTATCTGTATCTTGTTAGGAGGCATGCCGGCCTCACTGGCTATGGTCACTCGAAATATAAAGACACAAGGAAATGTTGTGAAACATATGAGCTTGACATGTTGTAAACACTGTGATATTTCTATTAAACAATGGTTCTGATATGTCCAGCACAATAAAATGACACATGTTAAAATCTCACTTATTTGTCTATGTCGAATGACAGTCGGATTTTTATTTCATTTGTGGTTTCGACTGGCTACAACTATGTTGAGATATAAAACTCCGCATGACAAAGGTTCATAGATACACTTAGGATATGATGTCACTTTCAGCCATCAGTTTGATTACAAAATAGATTAACATTCAGTATCATTATGTCGATAAACTATCTTTATACAGACATAAGTCTATATGTCGTATTGTAAATTAAACTAAATTATCAACTGGACATTTTAACAGCTAAAGTTCAAGACCAATATATTCAATTCACAAATTCCAATACCGATGTTCAATTAGGGGTTTTTAACATGACTTATGATGGGGTTGAAATATACATTGACCAGATGTCTAAAACACAATACATGTATGTATGGTGTACTACTGGTATACCAGACCACATCAGCTACGATGACCTCGCGGTCTATACTGGTGTACTGTACTTCCTGATCGGTATCATTGAGTACAGAAACAACACAGTCCGTGTGGGAAGTACATGCTGAGGGATAGGGGGCGGGGTCAGGTACCCAACTAGGTGTGTTTTGATTAAAGGTAGGAAATGGAGGGGGCGGGTCAGTAATCAGTACACAGGTAAGTTTCGCAATCAGGACAGGTGTATATTTATAAAAACAGTATGTCACAAATTTTCGGAAGAAGTAAGAAGCGCCATTGTTTACTATAAAAAATCTCAATACAATGAAACACATCAGGAACATAAAATCTTCTTCAAATCAAAGTACGAGTTATGTCCCTTTTCACTTGTAATATACACAGCTGCACAGTATATGTAAGTAGGTCACACTTACGGTGTATATCATTTACAGGTTAAACATATATGAACGAATCGTCAACAAACCTAACCATTTATAAATGTATATCAAAACATATAGGAGACAGCTGTTACTCGCCAGTAACTAGAGGTTGTTGCCAATCGATCGGAATGTGTGTGTGTCGATGAGCCGTAATCAGGCGTGGGCGTGGTGTGCGTGGTGAACACAACTGTTCTGCTTGGTTAGAGAGGTTTTGACGTCACACGTGCTATATTTAGTCACACGATAGTGTTGACACATTTCACCCACACGTCAGTCCGGCTGGCTTTCGTCATCATTTGAAAGAACACCTTCTTAACATACACAACTTTCTCGGTATAGTAACAGAACAAGCGTAGGGCTGGACGGGAGAACATCTATCTATTTCTGATTATTACAGAGAACCGTTATCAGTGTCGACAACAACACACATACACCGACACGTGGACATCAACAGCCAGGACTATACTAACTTACAGTGTAATACATAGGTATGGCGGTACACGATCACAATCGTCAGCTTCATAACTTTTTGAAAAACAATGCACATCCGTATTTTTCCAAAAAGGAGCGGACGCCGACGAGTCTTGACACTACACCAGAATCGAGTGTTTTGCAGGGCCTAAGTAGACTTCTGGTGGGATGCCGTTCTCTGTACGCCAGTTCCGCAGGATACTATCAACAAGTTGGCAGTCAAACTTTTAAAGCTAAAAGGGAACCTACGCCTCCGCAGAAAAGCGATATGTGGGTTTTTCGGATGTCAATGCAAGGATTTAAATCTGAAAACGTGAACATTTCCGTAAGAGAACGGACAGTTCTAGTCAAGGCCAAATTTGACCAGCAACAGGCCAAAGAGGGGAATGACCGAGGTTACGGTATGACAAGGACCATTGCCATTCCGGACACAGTAGTCAGGGAAAAAGTTGTCGGGTACTTGGATGACCAGCAGGTTCTTGTGATAGAAGCGCCTTATAAGGTGGCGAAATGTCAGAAGGACCAAGTTGTACCCGGACTCCGGAGAATGTCCAGCAGTGATGGGGACGAGGAGGAACAGTTTGCTCGTCCGAGCTCGGTATTAAACAACGAATGTGAGGTCCCTAAACAGCGCCTCTCTGTCGACAGCGACCGACTTTCCGAGGACAGCAACGAATCCTTTAGTAGCACCAGCTGTGACAGTACAAAACAAAAAAGCGTCGACGACGAGACAAGGACGACGCAGCCGATTCAGGGTAACAACAACTTTCGGCTCAGTATTGACATGCAGAACGTGCCGTCTAAATACATCGAGGTGTCCATTAAGGGACGCAAACTTATTGTGCGATGCAATATTCAACGACAACTAGCGGGACTGAACTTAAAGGAGTCTTACACTACCGAGTACGGGTTACCGTCCAATATAGACATGGGCGGTTTGAGGTGTGTGAGGTCTGAAGGGGGTATACTCACCGTAACTGCACCCTGTTTGAATTTATGTACAGAGGAGAGGCGGATTGAGATTATAGAGGAAGATTGTTGTTGACGGAAGTGTTTGTGGTATGTACTAGGTATATGTGGTTAAATGTACGTGAATATTTGTGTAGTTTGGTCTGAGAGTGTATTTGTGTGGGCCCATCATCTGGGTTCAATAAGTAACATTTGTATACAGTGCTCGTAATCCAAAGCATATCAAATTAAGATAAATTGTATTATTTATTATGTATGACAGATGTTTATTGTTGAAATCCGTATGAAAATTGATAAAGTTTTGTTTTGTTTTTTCCCAAGTGATACGAGATCTGTTGGTTATTTGTCAAGTGCAGTATAACGATATATGGCATTTTACAATGAAAGATCTTTACTCAGGTTTATAAAATTATATATGAGGCATGACCAGGTCTTGTTTGCCTGTATGCTATTCTAGAAGTAAACATGTATGATAGAGAACGCCTTATCTAGTCAGTATAAATTCACTTATCTTGTCAGTATTCACAGACATACTACCTAAGAACGCCGATAAAATAGTCGGTACGTCAGTACCTCGATACACATATAACATTGATACACACTCCTTCGCCTGGTCAGGGCCACCCACACACATACGTGGTCAATACATATTACAACATTGATACACACTCCTTCGCCTGGTCAGGTCCACCCACCCACATCCGTACAGACGTTTTATACACCCACTCTTGCCTGGTCAGTACTTAAATATGTTGATAGACCTGAACTTATTATTAATTACCAGGTCAGTAAATATCTTTGTTATTATTATAAGTTGTTGATGTGATAACCCGGTCAGTATATTATTTTATTAAATAGTTCTTAGTTATAGTATACATGTCACGACATGTATGCATTATGTATAATTGGTATTAATGAAGATGATGTAAGCGTCAGAAAAATGTTTTAAATGTGACTATGATTTATATCTGACATATCTAGTGTTATAGTATTACTAAGTTCAGGGAACCATGGTTGATAAGAGTTGTAAAGGGATGGTGCTTATGAGTCAACTTTAAATACACGACTTATATTAGCCGATGACAGGTTACTATTTTTACCCACTGACAACTTTCTGAAGCCATGCACGTGAACTTAAAATCATTTCAATTAACAACATACATATTTGCTTGATATTAAATTAGAAATTGTCCTGCTCTGTCGAGAATGAGATTGTGTGTGTGTGATGTATCAACTAGCAATAAAGGGGCCGACCATGGCCGCCATCAGTCCCAATACTACCGTATCCTATGACTCTTTTGTCACAGGACACGGATCAGGATTATATGACTTTTGTCACAACTTGTTGTAAAAGTATATTTTTTTCTGTTTGATTTATATTGTGAAATAAAAAAGACATACATTATTTTCGTATTGTTTTGTTTGTTACAACGTAAGAGAATTAACACACGTGTCATTGAAGGGCGATCGTATAACGTACGTGATTCAATATTTATTGCATGTCCGTAAAGCACCTGATACAGTCACGTTTATCGTGACGTTTGTAGTGGTGATACGGCTAACAGGACCTAGCAATTCAAAGTCGGATTATCAACGACCTCACGAAAACCTGTTCAACTTGAGAAAGGAAAACACAAAATTGGTACATTTTCACTCATTTCTCAAAAAGTGGGTTTTTAAAAGTGTTACGGAATTATTAAACCGATCAGGCTTTCAACATCCGGAGCCTGATGTTTATAGGAGTGAAGGGTCACTCTCCATTTACCCATTGTACCAAGCTTTATTGTGTACTGTTGTAATTTAATTGAATTCAATCCAAATGATCAATGATAAGTTATCGTATTATTTCAATGTCTCTTTCCATATCTTCCATATCCCAGAACGTATATTTTTTGTCTTTATCTGACAATAGTTACGAAACTATATATGACCATGTCACCTCCTTGAAGGTTTTTAATAAACGGTGAAGCTTAATTCACACCATCATAGACTTGGTAGTATACATAAGGTGTCGCTTATGCCGAACGTTAATGACAATAGCCGACATAGTTACTGTATACGAAACTCGCCAACAAAAACACATTAACCTAAAATCAGTGGTTTTGCAGAAGATCTGGTCAGATCAACAGTTAGTCTGTAACAGGATCTGGTGATAATTTTGAATCCCAAAAACATTTTGTGTAAATGTCATAATTCAGGAAACCCTTAAAGATTATTAAACCGATGACTTCAGTTTTAATTTCCAGGCCTTATGTAACCGGTTCCTCAAGACATTGACGTCAGACATGACCTTATGCGACTTATTCCTCACGGAAAAAAGACGTCGGCTGTATATAGGATTCTCACACTTCTGTACAAACACCTCACGATCATAACTTCTACCATACCTTTCAGTAACCCATACCTCACGAAAATAACTTCAGCCGTACCCTTCAGTAACCCAAATCTCATGACAATGACCTCTGCCATACCCTACAGTAACCCATATCCCATGACAATGACCTCTGCCATACCCTACAGTAACCCATATCTCATGACAATGACCTCTGCCATATCCTACAGTAACCCCTATCTCACGACAACCACTTCTGCCATACCCTACAGTAACCCCTATCTCACGACAACCACTTCTGCCATACCCTACAGAAACCCATACATCACGATAATTACCTCTGCCATACACTGTACCTCACAGTTACCCATATCTCATGACAACAACTTCTGTCATACCCTACAGTAACCCATATCTCATGACAACAACTTCTGTCATACCTCACAGTAACCCATATCTCATGACAACAACTTCTGTCATACCTCACAGTAACCCATATCTCATGACAATAACCTCTGTCATACCTCACAGTAACCCATATCTCATGACAATAACCTCTGCTATACCCTACAGTAACCCATATATCATGACAATAACCTCTGCCATACCCTACAGTAACCCGTATATCATGACAATAACCTCTGTCATACCTCACAGTAACCCATATCTCATGACAATAACCTCTGTCATACCTCAAAGTAACCCATATCTCATGACAATAACCTCTGCCATACCCTACAGTAACCCATATCTCATGACAATAACCTCTGCCATACCCTACAGTAACCCATATCTCATGACAACAACTTCTGCTATACCTTCAGTAACCCATACCTCTCGACAGTGACTTCAGCTTAAAATTGTGTTACTTATTTTCACGACAATAACGTCTGCTATCCCCTACAGTAACCCATACTTAACGTCAATGACTTCTGCCATACCTTCAGTAACTAATACCTAACCACAATAACTTCAGCCATACCTTCTGCTACCCTTACATCACGACAATAACTTCAGACATTCCCTACAGTAACCCATACCTAACGACAATACATTCTGCCATACCCTACAGTAACCCATACCTAACGAAAATAACGTTTGCCATACCCTTCAATAACCCATATCTCTCTACAATAACTTCAGACATACTTTCAATAACCCATACCTCACGACAATCACTTCTGCCATACCCTTCAGAACACAAACATAAACAGCTTCTATGGAACAACACTAAAACATAAAATACATAACAAACAAGAAGCCCAGAAGGCATGTATTACTCACCTGGAAATTAATTGCATTAATGTAAAGATATTCTCATTAAGATCAATATTGCAAATAATTTTCCAAATGCAGGGCCAACCAACTTGTTGATGGACCTACGGTCGGTTATATGGTTGGGATGTCAACTGTGTTCCTGTTATGACCAAGGGACCAAGTCCCCTGAGAACAGAGTCCGGTGCAATCCAAAAAGTGTGAATGTTTTCGTCTCATCATGACCAGAAAAATCAGTTTGGGGTGTTAGGATGGGGATCCCAACCTCCTCAGCCGGTGTTGATATATATTGTATAAAGACTAATAAAGTATTCTAACCCAGCTCAATGTTGTAATGATCAAACCTGCGGCAACAAGGGAACGTTGTCTATATATAAAACTATGTCAATAGGTCAGAAAATACACTTTCGGTCAGCAGCTTTCACATCTTCTGAGTCCATTTGACATCAATCATCACGACCATAGTTGTGTTTCTATATGCTATACAAGTCAATGACTCTCAGAGTCAGTGTGATCACACGTGTTTAATCGGGCTACATAAGTAGATGGGAGTGTCAGCGATGCGATATGGAACATCTGTAAGTAGATGGTTACTAGAAACATTAAAAAGATAAAATGTACAGTTATACTACTTCCACATGATGACATAATCTGTTTTTTATATAACCAACATATACAGATTTCAGGTAGTTACATGATACATACTTTGCCAAATCCTTGTAGCTTTAATATATGCCATACTTGGGCAATCGCCACAATTTAGTGTCAACATGATTTAGACAGTTGGCATAAATGTAAGTGTGCCAATGGCCATTCTTTTCTTTAAAATTGTCAATACATCGCTATTAGATAATGTGAGCAAAAAAAAAACCTGACACATTATCAGTAAATATTTTTGCAATGTGTTTACATAACAATAATTCCACTGCAAATATTTGATGAAATGAATTTCAGGTAACCGACAGAGTAAAGTAATTAGCTTTGTTGTACCTACTACCATCTAAGTCGCTCTGTCAAAATAAAAGTTAAAGATTTGTAGACTGTAGCTGGTGATGCTATCCACACATTTGAGGCGGGGGTTATCTTTGATTATAGGTAATTTGCCTATACAGTGTAGGCCCCCAGTGGGTCACATTCGTCACTTAACTCTATCTAGTCCCCTTTGCCCAAAGATATTTCAGACCAACTTATTTCCAGCTTTACTCAAGGAGTAACATTTTAAATAATTTACCTATATTTCCCCTTTTCGGCATCGCCCTTCTGCCCCCAGCGGGGCCTCGCCCATCGTTTATACAACAATAGGTTCCCTTTGCTAAATGGTGCTCCAGCGTAAATAATGAAGTAGGATTTACAGGAATTACCTATATGTCCCTATTAAGGACCACATCATTCGTTTGTATATTATTCAGTCCCTTTCTCCCTAGGATGCGTCAGAACAATTTAGCATGTAATTCCTTTTCCTGTACTGAATAAGTAGGATTTTAAAGATTTACATATTTTCCCTATATTTTGCCTCGCCCCTCTGCCCCGAAATATGCCACACCCTTAATTTTTACAAAATTGTATTCCCTTTGCCCCAGGATGCTTCAGACCAAATTAGGTTCAGATCCCTTTACCTGTACTCAAGGAGTGAAGGATTGTAAAGATTTTACTTTATTTCCCATTATGGCACCGCCCCTCTCCCCTCTCCCCCAAAGCCAAAGTATGAATACATCCTTCCTTTTGCACTACAATGAATTCCATTTGCACAAGGATGATCAGGAAAATTGGGTTCATATTACTTTACCTGTACTCAAGAAGTAGAAGTTTAAATATTTACCTATATTCCTATATTGGGCCCTGTATGTCTTCCCCAAGCGGGTTTAACCCTTTGTTTATATAACTCTGAGTTCCCTTTGACAAAGAATGATCCAGACCAAATTTAGGCAACATCTCTTCACTCGTTCTGGACAAGTAGCGTTTAAAAGGAAAAGTTAACGGACGGTCGACAGACGACGGACGATGCGCCACGGTCCTAGTTGACCTGTCCGTCACACCAGTTATCACTAATGTAATATGCTGACACTATCGCATATATCCTCGGTTAGCCTTTAACCAAAGGCTGATTATAGTAAAAACATCATCTTCAAAATGCAAGTTCAAGATGATTGATTGGAAAATGATAATAAAGGAAGTAAGAAAATCTATATCCGAAGTTGTTCATGCAAGCATGGCGTGACACCATGCGCCGTTATTCTTTGTGACAGATACATTTTTATTTTCATCACATGTAAGCAGTTTAATTGAGAAATATGATTAAATCAGCAATATGTTAGAAATTTGAATTAACACTTTCGTCAGCACTGATTACGAGAACAGAGTTGCAGAGGTTTGCGCATAAGACGGGAATTTGTTTCACAAGAGGATCAATTTTCCAAAATGACAAAAATGATGGAAATTCATATTATGTTGTAACACATACAACAGAGAGCAGTTGTGATAAGGACAGCCACTGCCTACTCAGCTCTCTGGATGTTGTACATAATATGATACGCCCACTCCCTTCTCACGTTAAAGTATATTTGGAAACACGAACAAAGACATGAACTTGTTAATGACATTATTTAGCGAACCTCTTTATTCCTTAGTTTCAACGAATTTTGCTGGTTAATTGCGAAAGTGTGGAGCCACCTTAAAGACTCTGCAAGTCAAAGACCAAAATCAATCAATATAAGATAGGACACCTTAGGAACACGCTTGAAGATCATTGATAAGAGTACAACAGACATAAAAACAAAAAGTGCAAGTGGGATGAGTTAGAAATGGTGCCATCGATAATTGACATACAATTAAAGTAGATATCAATTGATAGGTTCAACACGATACAGGTTAGACAAATTAATCAGTCACGGATAATGACTAACATTGCAATAGCGGAAACAAACTAACTACTAACTTAAATTTACTGGAGGTTATAGTGAACGCCATTTCGGGGAAAAAGTTTTTAAATAAATGATGTGAGTGATTTAATATCTTCCTGACAGACGAACGGCAGCACTTGTAGCACCTACCAGGATAGTCACTTGTAGAAGCAATGTAATTGATTCACACAACAAAATGCTCTGAGTATTCTATTCTTGTCATTAACAGATTTGTCTGTAAACGTGTTTAACAGGTAGAAGGGAGGTCGTTATAGCTATTTGGAGTATTGTGTAGGACGTTTATAGAACGTGTTTAACAGGTAGAAGGGAGGTCGGTTATAGCTATTTGGAGTATTGTGTATGGCGTTTATAGAATGTGTTGGTACATATACTAACTGTACATTGCAGTCATACAATAAGTCGAAGGCATATATAAGGATTTCATAAACAAGTGGAGAAACGATCTCGAAATTGGTAGCGATGAAACGATATGGTCCCAAATTAAATTTCAAAATACATTATATCTAATT
>JAUMHH010227796.1:0-11843 GCA_032359455.1 Chlamys rubida
CCTTTAAATAGCTTTATCTGTCTAAGCCTCCTTTTCTTTTCTTTCTACCTACCTTCAGTCTCCACCTTAGATTTATCTGTCTTTATAAGACTCTTCTTCCTTTCTTTCTACCTTCAGTCTCCACCTGAGATTTGTCTGTCTTTATAAGACTCTTCTTCCTTTCTTTCTACCTTCAGTCTCCACCTTAGATGTATCTGTCTTTATAAGACTCTTCCTCTTTTCTTTCTACCTTCAGTCTCCACCTTAGATTTATCTGTCTCATCTTCCTTTTTTCTTTCTATCTTCAGTCTCTTTCTTTAGCTTTATCTGTTTTCAGCATCCTTTTCATCTCTTTTTCTTCAGTCTTCTTTATCTGTTTTCAGTCTTCCTTATCTTTTTCTCTTGAACCTCCTTTTTTCTCCTCTTTCTATTTCTTCAGCCTGTTTTCCAGTATACACAGCGTAAAATCATGTAAACTATTGAAAGAAATCCTAAAAGTCATGTCTGTATGTGTCATGTCTTACTGCTACAGATATGCTGATTGACTGAAATTGATACCATCACTGAAACCACTCACCAGATCAAAAGATAAAATGACATGGATCTAGTCAGTAGGCATGAATCTGTTTAGTACGAAATAGTATCAATTAATTGAGAGACCACTAAATGGATCTGCAATTCACAAAATAATGTCCGTTTATGATTTCCTGGCACAGAGGACCTTGAACTTGAACTTTAGTTTGTTTCCGACGGTAACGAGCAGAAGTTGATTGGATGTCTGAGCCTGAATGACCATTTCCCTGACGTAGGATGATCATGTTCAATCCTGTGCAATGGTCAGGAACACATGTGTCAGATTGGTATTGCTTTTACTCAACTACAAAATGTTCTGTAATTTCTACAGCGATAGGCAGTGAGGTTGGGGGTGGAAGGTTCGGGATAAAACGGTTGGAAGACCTTCATTTATTGAAAGCACAACCGCTTGGCGACACATCCAAATGTGTGTCTAAATACAGAATATATATTTTTTTTTTCAATGTGTTTTATATTTTTCAGGAAATTTTGTGTTGTATATCTGCATATCATTATGCAAGCTATGCAATTATAAATATAAGCATGGCTTTGATTGTACATACTCGACTACCTATGGTGTTAGTCTCGCAATTTTAGGGGAGATTCTAGATATCGCACCATCATTTTTTAAATCTGTAGAATTTCTACTGATCCTTAAATCTTGCCTCTTTCTGATATTTCATTAATTTATTGTATAAGACAGTTTATTCTCTTGGATTTTACACTTTTGTCAAATATGTGTCAATGTTATTTTCAGGTATCTTTAGATTTTAATTGCCACATGGCTTTTCCCCCATGCAAATATTGTAAAGGTTGACAAGTACGATTGTATAATAATTCCTGATTTGGATGGTTGACATTGATAAACCATTCTGCATTACTCAGATAAACAGTTGCAACCTTGAAATAAATTTCTCAATGAAATAATATCAAGCTTGTCTACACAGTTGTTTGTTTTGAAGTTTCTGATTGTCTATACATATGTTTTGATGAAACTTTGTCCAAAATTGTATCACCTGTATAGACGGGTGTCGCATAATCCGCTGCCATGATATATGGTTATGTATTTCCAAAGAGAAAGCAGACTCGTGAGGTTTAAGATTTTTTTTTTTTTAAAGTTTTCTTTTTATTCAAGTACACACCATACATCTGTATATGAATAATGACATGTGTTGCATGAGAAGAGAAATTGGTTCTTTTGACAAAATTATACCTACAAGACATAAAAATAACCATAGCAACCGATCGGGGGACGGTTTGGAAGCCGCCTTAGGTTTGTGTATATTGTCTGTTTGACACGTATTCCAGGAAGAAGATCTCCTCTGTCGTGTTCAGGGATCATTTTGATTATTGGGAGTATACATTTCCATTTGATGGATGCTTCTGTCCGGAAAATTATGAGTTGCTATGTCGACCTGACACTCACGATGACATCAGGCAATTTTTCAGCGAGGGTTATAATTTTGCAGCCTAAGTACCAAACAGTCCAAAAACATAGTTGTGTGATCTTTCATTTCCGAATCGAAGCCGTCAACAATTATAAGAGCATTACTAAGACCTTGGTATGCGTCTGACTCTGGTCATCTGTCTGACAGCTTAGTTCTTAGCCAGTGAAACTGGGGGACTACATAGGTTTGCTTGATGTCCAGCCGTCCGTATGTATGTCCATCTGTCCTTTCAATTATTGTCCAATGTATAACTTCTGATTGGTGTAAGATATGTTTTAATGAAATCTTGTATGCACATGTATCAATATATAAGATCGTGTCCCATAAACCACTTTCACGACAGCAACAGTGCAAGGTCAAAGTTGCAATGATGGGTCAAAGGTCAACAAGATATTTTTGTCATCCACATGCATTGTTTGGGCCAAACTTCTCTGATTGGTTATACGTATACAGGTATTGTGACAAAACATCATATCCATATTTAATGTCTCTGGTTGGTATATGTGTAGCAGGCCACTTTTGGGTCCATCTTGATGAAGGTCAAGGTCAGAGCCGGGGGTCAATATCTGGACAATGTGTCGATTTTAAGGGACAGTCTGCTTTGTTCATAACTGGACAACATGTTTTTAGAGCGAACATGTCTTATTTCTATACAAACTTTATTATAAATTTTTTATTTACAAAGTATACATGAAAAACTTGATTTACATGTAATTTATTTATTTTTCTTTCAATTAGATGTCTGCAAATTTAATATATGGTAAGATCTCTTCAATCGTTTTATTCAAAAGTTTTAGGAATTTAAATACTTGTGAAGCTAAGCAATGAACTTTATCGGGGTACATGAGAAGTTGATATACTAGTATACAATTAGTTTTTAACACTTCTTGGATGCTCCACTGTCGCAGGTTTACATACAAATCATTGTATACAATGCCTCCCGGGGGCAAATTGTGTTTATCACAGTTGTTTGGTAATTCAATTAGGTACTTTTCCATTTTAGGAAACACTAGATATGCATTTTTAATTACCTTTATTCAGCCATATTTCATTGTAATCTTCCATTTCAATTATTTTATAACATGGCATGAGCGATTTTTTTTAAGTTCTCAAAGAAACTTATCTTGATTACATAAAGGTACCGTAGAGTTTCTATAACTATGATCATTTTAATTCCAGGTTTTGCCATTATTTACAAACTTTTATTTTTTTTCAGAAACAATTGATTTCGTTATTCTATTAAGTTGTTTTTGTCAGGACTAACCACATCTTAATTGATTGGCGAAGATTTAGCTTTCATTGGTTATTTCTACAGAAAATACCTTTAAAATGCATTTTGACATATTGGAACCAATTTTCTCAATCTAAAAATATAATTTTGAATATTAAATTTTAACTGTCATATTTTTTCATTTAATTTTATTGAAATTAATAGTGTTTGCTCATTATGAAGTTAAAAAAAAAGAATCTTAAATTATTTGATTACTTTTACAGATATTTATAAAACCTAAATATTAGTGACTGCAACATTAGCAGACATCTACCATAGCCATCATTGCATTAAAGTATTGCTACACATAATGATAAAAATGCATAGTATGTTTGTGTTGAAAACATCACTTTCTGTTTAATGTTTCAAATGTACTTTAACAAATATTAAAAAAAAAGAAATTAATCTCAGGGAAAAGAAATGAACAGCTAGGACCTAATTGATCTCAAAGCCTGGTTAGCTTTCACTTGAAATATTTTTTTTATCACATTCATTTTGAAACTTTTTGAAATTCCTTACTAAAATTACTGATTAAATTCATCAAATTTTAATCTTAATTAAAGATTTTAGATGTTTGTGTGACAACAACAAAAACCTCACTCCCTGAATTTCCAGATATTTTTAAAATATCGCGTTTTGAAAATTTGCGTTATTGGCGTGTTAAGCTAATTATGCTTTTATTCACTTAGCCTAGACACTTGTGATGGGTTAATTAAACTCTTGTATGGATTGATTAATCCTCTGCAAGTAATTAAAATAAGTTACATGAGGTTGGGTGTACAAGACTTTGGTAGCCTTGTTGCACCTCTGTCAGCTCAATGATAAGTTATCTTAAAGTCATTCAGAAGATGACAATTTAGTGCTAGACTGATTTCAAAACTTAGTCTCATAGGGTGAAGGGCTTGTTTGCCGATAATCTGATAAATCTGAACTGGAGGTGGGCTTATAATGACTAAACGTGGGCTGATAATTAGAATTCGAAATTAAAGCAGGGAAATGAATGAGTTCCTGAACATAATACACTGTACTGTAAATGACCGACAAAGACAGTCTTCCTGTTGGCTTGTGTATTCTTGTTGAGTACTGCGTTAGACTAGACAGATGTCTGCGAGGGCCGCCATAAGTGGGGCGTACATTTCCCAAGAAACCTGGGAACCGCCACAACCTAGCATCTTTTGATTAAACCTTCTGATGCATCTTTGGACTGTGATTACAAATTCCATTGCTAACCTGACAAACCTCCTTCAGATCTCTGAGAAATACCCTTAGAATCGGCTCTCTTCCCAACGGTTCCGATTAAAAAAGAGTTTCGGTGCATCCGATGTGTAAAAGGTTATGTACTTTTAAATTGATGTTTTTCCAAGAAATGAATACTGGTACCTATTTGATTTTTTAAAATCGGTAAACGCTGACTGATTAATGTGTTGTGTAAATTGCCTATGTAAATGAGTGTCTTTCCACGTCCCCTCAGGGTTGCCATTTAAGCTTGTTAATTCTGGATTAGCGGCTCTCCGATGCGGACGGATCGCCTGGTAGGTTCCTTGTGGCGTTCGAGAGTCGCTGGCATTTCTCGCTGCAGTTGCCTCCATGTCGCTCGCTGTGATTACGGAATTGACAGGCATGCTTCAACAGCGCTGGCACAGAATTTATCAGGTTTATATAGGCCCAGCTGAGATAACCACACTATAATGACTTGATTTACATGTAAGGTTATGTAAGGCTCAATCAATAATTTAAGTGGCTCAAGATGGGCCGTGCAAATTACCGTAAGTTGTCCATTCTATTTGAATTCTCTATCTCCTTTAATAGAAATGTAAATCACGCTTTCAATTCCACGTGACATGAACGTTCTTTTCTAAAGTAATTAGATTTTTTTTTTATATATTTTATATATATATATTTTTTTAAGTTATTGTTAAGCATTTGAATGGTGTACTTGTACTTTCACATTCTTACTTCCACTCGAATTGATCCAAAGCCTACTTTTTTTCACTACTTAAGAAAAGATCTGGAATTTATAATACTTTAAAAGCAAATCAGTTATTATTGATTTGAGCTGATGCCTGCTTGTACATACTGCAGAATTCATTATGAAGACATCGATGATGAACTGTGTTTTTCTTCATAAGTTAATTGAAATTACATGTGTTTGAATTATGTTTTCAAATTAGGATTTTCACATTGATATTTATGTTTGCAAAGGAGACTGTACTGGGGTATTTTTTGCTTCAAAATTGACCATTTCTGTAGAGTTGTTCTAAGGCCTTATATAATTTCCTTTGAAGTCTTCAAGTTGTTCTGACTTTGATGTTCAATATCTATTGTGTTGATGACATATCAAAGTTATTGTTGAATAACTGGTGATGATTATCTTGGAATTTTTATAACATTTAACTGGACAGAATTGTTGTCTCAAATCCAGGTGAGTATATCTTCATTATTATTATTTTTTTCTTGGTTTGTCAAGTATTTAAAGTTTCTTCCAAAGGAATTTTCCTTCATGTCATGCAGAATTTTGATAATAACTCCTTACCTGCAACACAATGTAATAGCTCCCCTATACCCAGCTTAATGTAATGTTACAGAATTTTTACCTTTTTTATTTTAAGTTCAAAGTTTATTGAATAATTTTTAACCTGTTTTGTCTCAGCGTCATTGATTTCATCTTAATTTGTCTTAAAGTTTTCTATAAATCATGTTACATTTCCATCGTTTATGTTCAAGTAAATTATGTCACTAAAATCACTGTCCTTAGCACATGCTTTGTAAAATCACCTTGGGAATCGGTAAAATTCAATAAAACATGTGTTGTTTGTGTGTCTTCCTTCTTGAATTCTTCTAAAAACAAGAAAAAAAAAAGAAATTGTGGATAAGTGACGTAAATTATAATATTTGAAATTCAACAGTACTTTCAATATCTAAGTTCAGTGATATTTGCAACTACTTAAATGGCAGGCGTTGAAATATTGGTAGGGGCAGGGTCTTTACCGCTGGCAGCTTGTGAAGAGAAGAATCTAAAAGAAGGGAGATCTACTCAAAAGATAACATCAAGGCAGTTAACCAGAAATAATATGGTCGTTTTACAGGTATCTAAGTGAGAAAGGTTGTCTTTAAATAATCCAGTTACCAGGCTAGAAGTGATCTTCTCAAATTATGGCTTTGCTGAGTTGGTAATTATCACAAGAGGCCTTCCTTTCAGAGACCTCTGTGAACATTCATAGCAGACAGGACATAAACTCAGAGACAATTTGGTTTTCCAGTTTTGCGACCAATGATTTCTATCACCCTTCACAGGTGTGTCTCCCGTTTTAGCTGTAAAAGATCAGCTTGTCACCCCCTAGGGGAGATATAGTCTTGTGCAGAATGGCGCGATCAAATTAAGTCATAACAATAGTATGGCGTCATGATCGTCATCAATGCATTGACGTCACATCAACAGCTGTAGCAAACCATGGAAGACAACTCTGGATTTGTTGGAAAAACATGCAATCAACGCTTATATTTAATGCATCGCTTGTATTTAAGATGGGAGAAAAACAATCATCCCCTACCTTGAGGGTGCATGTGACAGAGAAATCTCCAACCCTCGGGATGATTTTCTGGAACGTCTTACCCTATGGTATGATTTCTCTGTCACCCCCTAGAGTATGACGGACGGCTACAGAAAGAAACAGTACAACAGTGTCAGGGTCACAATTTATCATGACGTCAAAATCAGTTTTTCGATGGGAGAGGTCAATTGCAATTCAAGCATGGCAGACTTCACTTGGTTGAGTTATGGCGTAAACAATTCTGTCTTTGCGTATTGCAGAGTTATCTGCTCTTGGGAGCAGATATTGATTGTTATGTCATTTGTTTGTGAGAATAACATCATCAATTTTTGAGAAAACGATGTAATTTTCACACACAAACCAATGACGTAACAATCAATACCTGCTCACAAGAGAAGATAACTGTCACCCTCCATGTAGAGGAATATTCTATAAATCCGCAAATGCTTGAAAGTCTTATGGTCTTAATTGGCATTGGTGTTGAACTTTGGGCAACTTGTTTGGTGTGGAAGGACTTTTAATTTGAACAAACTGATATGTACTGTTGATCAATATTTCCTTTTAGTAAATGGACACTGTGAGATAAGATGATACATTCAGGTTGATTCACTAGATGAGATATGAATTTTTCATTTACCTGCTAGAATAATTGTTGAAGGTCATGAAAAATCAGAAAGTTCAACTCTCACAAAGAAGGAAACCTACTCAGGTTAAAATATATTTTTGACAGTCCGGTGGTCTGTAGTAAAATAATGAGCAAAGGTCAAGGTCATATGGGGTCAATTAGTGACAATTTACCTTGTTGTGTTTGTTATTTCTTCAAAAGACTGCCTCTATATATATTGTCAATCAACTTTGTTATGTGAGCAAATAATTGTGCAAATGATTTTTCAAAATCTGGTATATATGGTGATTAAGATGTTTTCTATTTAATAATGGAAAAATAGAGAAAGGATAATCTTATAAGTCGGAAAATCAAATTGCCATTTATATGTCTGTTTTGCTGAAAAGACCTTGATCTTTGCATTTAAATTGACTTGTTGATCCCAAAAGATATTATTTTGAACAAAATCGACTTTTATCAGGTGATGTAATTGCCTTTGTTCTCGTATGTCTCGGAAGAATTAAATATGTTGTGTAAAATATTAAATTGAATTGTCTGAAACAATCAAATGTTAAAGTTTGCCTGCTCTTTTGTGCTGAAATGCCTTTATTGCTAAACATATAGTCTTTGTAGTGTCAAGTTAACTTGACAAAAAAAACCTGATAGCCATGACACGACACTTTGGTTGTCCACCCATCATCTTTTTTTCTTCTTAAAACAACTTCTTCTAGAGAACCATAAGGCAAAAGGTCATAATATTTTGGCAGCTAAAATGTTGCGTAGGACTGTATTAGGTTTGTTCAAATGAATGACCTTGATTACATTTCAGGGCATCAATGGTCAAAATATCAAAGATTTCATTTGACTTCTTCTTAACCCTTTCACCCCTATGTAACTTTAGTAGACTCTACAATGCATTGATCTGGTTGAGTCCATTATGGTCTACAGTGGTGAAAGGGTTAAGAATCACTGATCTGAAGTAATGATATTTACCATCTGCTTTTGGTTATAGAGGATATAAAATTTGATCAAATAAATAACCCATTTGTATAGTTTAGGTCACAGAGGTAATTAAAATGTGTTAAACCTTTTGGACAGCTTATGGACCTCGAGACTGCAAGATGCAATATATGGCTTGTACCTTTTGAATCTTGAGGCATATCTGTAAAATATATGAAGTATAATGCTATTTGTCCTATTGTTTGCTGTCCAAATAAAGGAGTTTGATTCATGTTCAAGGTCACCATGAGCAAATGCAAGGAAAACATCTGATATTTAAAAAAAACCAAACTACAATGCCTACAATTATAGAATAACTTGGCAAGCAGATTGAAGTTATATTCAAAGTCGTTCAAATGCATGATTAAGTCCAGTATGACTAACATTATTCTTTTAATAGTTTGACATTGAGCAGCAAGTTCGGCTTTAAATATATTTGCCTGAACACCATGAATAACTGGTGAGCACTACATTATAGAGTAATGATAATGGTATTTGGCCAGCAGAATATTGCATTTCATAATCGATGTTGTTCAAATGCATGATAAAATCCAGTATAAATGCCATATTGAATACAGTTGATCGTTTTTTGGATTTAAAATTAAATATATTTGCCTGAACACCATGAATAGGTGGTGAGCACTACAGGCTCCATTGACCTCTTGATTTTATAACTTTCCTGGATTAGAATGTTTCACATTGATTGTATTTTTATGTATGGAGGTTTCCATAAAATCCAAACATGTGTCTGTTTTATATGACCTGCAGACACCACGTGTTTGAATGTTAGTTCCAATTTAATTTCAGCGTGAATTTCAAGGTGATTTGATTTCTGTTCGCTCTTTCATTGTGACGGTGTATAATGGCTGTATTTTAATGACTGAACATCGCTGGTTGTGGCTTAAAATAGTTCAATGGAAACCTTATGTTAATCCCAATGCTTGGTTATCTGATGCCTTGCATTCAGATACATATATTCAAAATCTAAATGACTTAATATAGCTCAAATATTTTGTTAATACTTATTTCATAGGTTATTACTATTAACATTGAATAGCCTATCCTCTATTTGCAAATTTGCATAGCGCACTTGCCTTTCACCAAGGCGGCCAGGGTTTGATTCCCCGATCGGACGTGAAAAGGTTGGGGTCACCTGCCCGACCACGTGGGGTTTTTCCGGGTACTCCGGTTTCCTCCCACACTAATACCCCCCACGCGCTAACATCCGGGCCAACAAGAGTGATTAATATAAGTTGAAATAACTTGTTTCATAATTGTTTTAAAATAAATAAAGTTTATAAAATATAAAAAAGAAATTCTGGTTGTTAAGAGATTATTTGTTTGAGAGTTTGAAAGAGTTTTACACGGGTCATTATTAGAGTTGTTTGTGATCGCTAATTATACAAGTTGTGTGACTTGTACATCAGCATTTCCATGGTATGCTGTATTTCAAGTGGACCCTTGTTACAGGATGGTATAGACTGTGATTGTGTGCATGTTTTAATACTGTAAATGTACGTAGTAACAGTATAAGTGTTCTAATCTTATAGACATATACACACAATCATACTTGTCAACTTTTTGAAATTTCCATAGGGGAGATTATGCATGCTCAAAATTAAAACATAAACAAAATGTGAGTACACACACTACTGGAATATAATACCATGAAAATACCATGAAATTACCATGAAAACCCCATGAAAACTTGTTGTAATTTTTTATGGCCACACAATTTTGGATAAAAAAGCCATGAAAATTCAATTCATGGCCATGAAAATCCATGAATGTGCAAACTTTTGCCATGAAAATGCCATGAATGCACAATCACTACTTAACCTACAGCAAACTAGATATCCACGTGTAAATTATTAGGTTCAGATGAGACACAAAAAATTCAAAAATCAGATTTCTGCTGAATTAACACGACTCCATGATAATTGTTCTGAAAGTTACTAATTAACATATCATTTTACAAGATCACCTACTCATTGCTAACCTTCAATAAACCTTCAAGGTCATCTAGAAATGCAATCTCTCCCTCAACCATGTAGAACTCGGAAAGGTGAAACCGTCCGCCAGATTGACTCTCCGCACGGAAAGCCGGACCAAAGCTGTAGACCTTACCGAAGGCCCTGTAAGTAGTAAATGTCGGCATCAAAGCACTACTAGTATCACGCCAGTAATAGAAATGATTTAAGGATTGAATCTTGCTTTGGTCGATTTCATGGGGTGATGAATTGAGTTGGTCTTGAAACAAATTTAATGAACTGCGATGCGTCAATAAAAATGTGAAATTTCATGCAGTGGTATATCTTCTTTGTTTAATCATGTCAATAGTTATCTCTCTTCGCAAAATCATACGCACAGACAATGTTAATCTGGTCAAATTCATCGGCAAATGAAACAGGTTACATTTTGTACGTAGTTGCATTGAGTCCAACTTGAGTAGGAATTAAAAAATATTAAGCAGTATTTAATGAAAAAAATACCGTTGTATTATCATGCCAGTGCTTGCATATAACAAAAACATAAATAGAGAATATTTAATTATAAAAATATATTTTTTAACAGTCTGACTGATTAAATTACTAGTTCTATGACATAAATAACTTATAAATACATCTGTGATAATGTACATATTTATGTCCTATCTGCAAAATGTGATATATATGTAATACCTGCCTTTTACCTGAAAAAAAAAAGATTTCCCATATAATGCCAAATATACTTCATGAGTTTGGCAGAATACATTTGTACCGAAACATTTCACAAGGTGCAGGGTATAGAGCAAATACTGTTTAATTGTTTTTGGGTGGATCTGAGTATACTTTACCCTTCAATTGGATACAAGGTCCAGAAGTATGCAGTGTGATAGAGCACGTAGTACAATGAAGGAAGTAAATTTTCTGTGATCCAGCAATATGTTAAAGCAAGATAGGCAGTGGCTCATTTTATACGATCAAAATTTATATGCACACTACTATACTGAGCCACCAATATATTAAGCAGTCTTACCCTAAGAAAGATTCCAGATGCAACTGTCCTGAAACTGTTAAATAAACAGGCTTTTTGAAGAAGTGTTTATTTTCCTCTTCAACGTCTGTCATTTCTTGCATCTCATTCTCAATTTGCTCCACAAGATCCTCTTTATCCGGCTAAAAAAACACAAAGTCATATGTAGTGTTAACTGCTTTTTAAAATGCCAACTACAATTTTGTATATCCCTGTATATCATGAACAAGAGGCCCAGAGGGCCTGTATCGCTCACCTGAATATCTAAGTAATCATAGCAAAGTATTCTCCAAGTGAGATCCAAGGGAATATGCCAGACCCCAATGTCAATTCTTGTAGTATGTCTGTATTAGATTTTTCATGTCCAGCAATTTAATGCATGGTTATGGGGTGGGGATCTCAAC
>JAUMHH010227807.1:0-11842 GCA_032359455.1 Chlamys rubida
CTGACACTGTATAACTTGGTGTATGGTGCCCTGACACTGTATAACTTGGTGTATGGTGCCCTGACACTGTATAACTTGGTGTATGGTGCCCTGACACTGTATAACTTAGTGTAATTACTTGAGGGTGTTATTGTGTACTGTTGCAACTCGGCAACCACTGCAGCTACCTGTTAATACAACTGTATGTGAAGTTTATGGGACCCGGTGAAGTGACTGTGCTGAGCGCTGTTACATGTACATCAGTCAACCAAAAATAAATCATTGTTACATAATTGGACGATAAAAAAACCCAAAATTCTGTTATCTCGGAGTATGATTTCCTGTTCCACCCAACACATTTACAGAATGGTTTTAATATTCATAATTAAGATATTCTTTACAATAAATTAACAAATTATTCAACAGTTGGCATTGTTTCAAGATATTTGCACATGAAGTATTTCCGTATTTTTATTAGTTTTTCGGGCTTTAATCTACAACAATCATAAACCACAATGTCAGCTCAAATTCAATTTTGATGTTATTAATTTTAATTTTGATTGTGGTCCCAGAAACAGGCCTATGCCTACTGCAGCCCCCTGCTATACCGTGAAAGCTTGGAACAAATTACAAACTACAGACAGAAATGTTGAAACAATCAAATATTTGGAATCAATGATGAATATATCTTCATAGATGTAGGGTTCTGTCGCCGCTGTTCGTTTGTGTATAAATTCCGGCACAATGGAAGCCAGACCATGACTGGCAGGTTCCGACAGAAATGTTGAAACAATCTAACAGATAGATGTATTGTGAAAGTTAGTGATTATCTTTAATAACCTTATCCCAACATCTTATCGTAAAGTAGGAGGGACTTCTCTTTTGCACTGTCTTTAGTCTGAGCTTTATTACATTTGATAGTAATTACTGGAGAGTTAGGGGAGGAACCTTCTGTTATGGGGTGAGGCTAACAGGCCGAAACCATTGTGAGACTTTCCCTGTTTAACCCACCCCGATCCTATCAGTGGCCATTTTGTTTGCTAGTGCTCCCAATCATTCTTATCACCCCATTAATAACTGGGCCGTCTTTGTAGTGTAGTTAGTCTAATGTTGTCGTGATTACTTACTCCTTTAAAGTAAATTGGCTTCAGACCCTCGGTTATTTTCATCAACAAAACAACGTTTACGTTGTGATAGAAACGAACATCATTATAAAATATATAGGAGTGGAATGTATTATTAATCGCGATAGAATTTCTATTTTCTTCCACCGTGTTGTCTTTTTTTTTCGCCCATGTCGCTCCGTTTTTCCATTGCCCCGTTCTCTTCTCGATACATAATGACTCATAGTCTTCTTCTAACTTTGGCATAAGAAACATTTCCTGTAATTTTTTTATCGCAAAATGCTTTTTTTGGATTGTTGTTTTGTTAAGTTATCTTGTGAAAAGGAGTTGAGACCAGCTGAATTTAATAAAGTGTTGGGAAGCTTGATAATGCGACAATTCATCATTGTGTTGCGTACAGGCCAGCATCCTGTTTGGGTTGCCTACTTTTTAGAAAAAGCACTTAAATTGTTCTGAAATTTTCAAGAGTTGTTTATTTTACTTGTTAGAACCTTAGCACATCAGCTGAGGATGTTGTATCATTTCAAACTTTTATGCTCAAAGATCTTCGGCTTTTAAACATTCTAAAACCAGGTCAAGGTTGTACTTAAATAAATTGCTACAACTTTTTCACTTCGTTTTAAAAGTGCTTCCAGAAGGGGCAATAAAGTGCAGTAGTAGTATAGAGAAGCGAGCCGACATTGAAACATAATGGAACGAGGTAGAGTCCCGTCAAAACGCTTTACCGTGGTAACGGAACAGCTCTACATATCTACGTCTAATTCCAACATTTAATTGGTTTGATTTAAAGGGATAGCGACGGTTTCGTTGATTTGTCTTGATTCGTCCGGATTGTATGAAAAATGTTAGGTCTTCTCAACTGGTCGTATAATATGTATGTTGGTATTTTGAAATTTTAAAATTGTGAAGCAGAGGTATTATCATGAGTTGCACATGTAAATGTTAATTTTTTTCCTCCGAATTTCTGAAAATATTTGCATTCCAAAGTTTAAACATTTTTTTTTCAAAAGGAAGAAAATTTAGAAGATTATCGGTTTTTAGTACCTTTAACTTTTATGCTTAACATAATGTTTCAAGAAGGCATGGGGTACTTTTATGCTTAAAATATTATTTCAATAAGACTGAAGGTATGTGCCTTTTGGTCCTATCAGAATTCTGTAGTATATTGCACTACAGAAAAGTTGGTATTTTGAATCCTTCGAGGGGACACTAAAGAATATCTTATTGATAACATCGAGGAGACCCATCTTACCCTCTTCTTCTAAGAAAATTCTGATGGATTGGTTTCGTCCAATGATCATTGATGTAACAAAAGACACATGACTTGGTGCCATTTGCCTGTTGTTGCCATGGGACTGTGCAAAGTTGATGCATGTTGAATCATTCAACAAAAGAATATTGTGAATACTGGAGTAAATTCTGGTTGAATGTATGTAACATGTTCGGGGTATTAAGTGATGTAATTCGGCCCCCTATCCCAGGCCCAGGACTGCAGCTGCTGACTAACTTAACCCTACTCCTCGTCTTTTGTTTTTGTGATGAGGTGTTTTTATTAGCCTCGTTTGTGAAGTTCCTGAAATGAATATTACCTTGTGTGACCGAAACAATCTGTGATTTCTGGTTTTAATAATACTCCTGTTGCCTCTCGGCTTTCCCTCACTATTTTGATATTGTGGCGTTCCGTAGGAGGCTGGTGTTTTTATTTAATGAGCCATTAATGTGAGGAGTAAGGATTAGTTTTGATGTGTGTATGGGGGAGAGAAAAAGTAAATTAACTATCTAGTGTCACCGTTGGGAAGGAAGTGCTTAATCTGGAGGGATATGTTTCCCCTATAGCTGACCTGAACCATCTGTTGGGGGGACCTAAAACAATGTATTGTTTCCTGTGTTCCCCGTGCCACTGGCTTGATAAATAAGCAATCAGAGTTTAACGGAGATGTTTTCCAGCCAGCCTGAGACAAATGATACATGAAATATGTTCTAAGTGATCAATTACACACTTCTTTTTTTAAGAGTTTTGTTTTTTAACTCCATTTTTATTGTTCGTCCATCTGTTATAGATCTAATCCCTTTCGACTAACGGACTGAAATGGACATAGATGTTTTTTTGACTTTGTGAATTGTTCACATTGTTTGGAAATTATAGAAATAATGAGAAAGTTTATTAGAAGAAGACAGGATCTGATGTAGTTTATACTCAAGCCATTGTTTCATAACTTTAAGTATATTTAACAAATTTTAGTTCATGCAAGACTTTTTCTAAAACTTTTTGTTTAGGGAGAAAACAATGTAATAAAATGTTTTTTGTTCATACAGCTTCACAATTATTCTGCGATATAAAAAAAATATAAGAAAGAAAACAATTCACTGACTTTATGTAAATGTTAACTTAGATTATCAATTAAATTTCACCTGGACAACAGGTATGACCTACCCTACATATAAGTTAGTAATGATATATTTTTTCTGAAAGATTAAGAAGTATGTGAATTCTTGAGATACTCATCTGGTATTGAATGTCAAAGGAAGCCCTATTTACTCTGCCACTTCAGTTGTGATTTCCAAAAGTCATCAATCCTGATTTTGATCTTGGTAGAATTGAAAGCTCCACATATCCTATTTTAAATATTTACAAACAGAAGCATTGAGGCTACTCTGACCTCTGTCAAGGCACACTGTAATGATATGGTGTTGTGTCCCTATCTACCAGTGGTGTGATAGGTCTATAACAGATAGCTATGGGCTGGCTCCAGTATTGATCTGATCAGTGTGTCACAGAAGACAGGGTTATGTCCCCTGTCCCTTCAACAACCATTATAAACAGAGATTATATTTATTTATTTATTTATTTATTTATTCATTTATGATTTATTTATTTATCAACACAGATTGTGAACAAATTAGAACGGGAATGTTTATTGTTCTTTTCAGAACATGAATTGTTGTAAATGATTACAGACTTTTAAGTTTTTGGTGAAAGTGTTATTGCAGCTTAAAATGTTTTAACTGGAAGTTAAAGTTTTACGCACAGCAATCAAGGATAGATGTATATATTTTACTAAGTATATATTTATTTTGATGTTTCAACATCAGTTTATCTTATTTATTCTGTTGAATTTATATTTTACAATTTGATTTATAAATGTTGTAACAAATTCTGAATGTCCTAATATACAAACACATAGAGACACTACTGCTTTTTACTATGTTCCAGGAAAATATTGATTCATGTGTTGGCTAATAGCAAACAAATTTTAAACTATAGACAATAGATATTTATTTCTATACTTAATATTTCAAGTTATATTAATTCAATAGTGAAATAAATAACTGGAACTTAAATTTCTCATCAATTAAAAAAATCTACCAGGTATATACATAATTACAAGTAAGTTGTACAACTAAATATATATACTTTTATATACTACTTGTCAATAGTTATAAATGGAAAAATAAAAAAATAAAATCACAATAATTATTATGTTGATTGAATTTCAAATAAACATGTTATTGTAAACAGGGATGAAATATACATCATTGTAGCTGTATGTGACGGCTTGAACTTGTTGATATAATGCAGCAGGTTTGTTTAAAAACTTGTTTGTTAGTTACCTAGATCAGGATCTATATTGTTTTAGAATTTTATCAAAACCATTAGTGTCAAACATTTTCTTTCATTCATGTCTACAATATGGAAGCCTCTCCCATCTGTACCTCCGTTTTTCTGTGTATAACCCTATCTAAGAAGGTGTGTTGACAATAATTGGTGTATAGACAGGTGCCCCTCAGAGGCCCCCTGGTAGTAGCTCCTGTTGATGGTGGTGAGAAAGGCAGCATTGTACTTCTACAGTAGTAGTAGCTCCTCTCAGCATCCCTGTCCATCAGTCAGCACACTAGCCAGCCGCCCCCTGATTGGCTGGCTGCCCAAAGGAGGGGGCTCTCGGTGGCCTAGTGTGCCTACTACAATATGGGGCCTGGCTTTTGTTGTGTACATACCTACTGTTGTGTGACTACTGTGTGAGGTGTAGAGGAGGGCAGGATGCATCCAGTACTGATTCAGCCTCTCAGGTAGGATATATTACATGGAGGGGTCCCCACACCTGTCAGGTAGGGCTAATTACAGGTATGCTGCTCACCTGTTACTCACCTGTATGTACCGCTACCGGTACGCTGACACACCTGTGTAAGGGAAGGAGCGGATGGATATAAATGATGCTGCATGTTCTGTTGATGTCGAAAGTTTTGTTTACATTTTTCTGATGCTGAGAAGTGCTTCTCAACAGTTGGAAGTGTGTAGAGGAATTTTATGGGACATTGTCATTATTTCACGTGTGACACAAGTGTCAATCGTGTGGTCACACATGTG
Source organism: Chlamys rubida (assembly GCA_032359455.1). Lineage (NCBI taxonomy): Eukaryota > Metazoa > Mollusca > Bivalvia > Pectinida > Pectinidae > Chlamys > Chlamys rubida. The sequence goes on from JAUMHH010227807.1 coordinate 5,470, forward strand.
TAATGATATTTTTAATTTTGTGATGAACAGCTGTAAATATTTTAGGTAAGGTAAAAATTCAAAATTTCTTTGATTATAAATTCATGATAATGTTGACTGATTAACTACATTTATTTGATATTTTCTCAGAAATATTGTCGTTTTAATCAAATTCTTAAATATCTTATTTCAAATCTATATAATTTTAAAGTAATGTGAGTTGTTTCAGATTTGATTTAAAATAGTTTGTAAACCATTGTCAGATTTTACAAGTATAAATTATTCTGTGACTTTATTGTTTCATAAAATAAACTATTGTTGATATTGACACTAACTATTTAGCAAATTTGAAGTTAACAAAATATTTGTGCTTATTTCAGTGACAAACATAACTTTATTTAAGCAGATCACCAATTTTTGAGATGATTTACAATTTTGGCATAGGTAGACATAAGTCACTGGATCCTTCCAACTAAAGAAATGTCAGTTTTAAAATGTTTTAATTCCTTATCAAAAATACAAAGAAACTGTTAAAAGATATATTTAAAACTATTATTCAATCAGTCTTCAAAAAAAATTAGCATAACAATAGTTTTGTTGATTTGTTAAAATCTTATACATATTCAATTTTGGTTTTATACTTATCAAAATCTGAAAAGATTTTTAAAGTCTTCTGAATGAATCATACTGTGAAAATTATGAAAATTAAAAAGGTACCAGCTAAACTGAAAATTATTTATGAAATATTAAGGATTTAAATTTAATTGCAAATACTAGACTCTATAAATTAATATTTAAATATTATTGTACAAAATTATAATAAAATGTTGTGTCATTTTTTGAAGATATTGATAGGTATAAACATCTAAAGTTACTACAGGAAATGTTAAATTCAAATATTTCTGTGCTCTAAGGAATATCAAGATAAGTAGGGTTTTCTGTGAATGTGAAGAATTTATAAATCATTTACTGAAAGTCTATTTATATTGGACTATAAATCACCCGAATGATAAGGTAAATAATCACCGTTCTGATAGGCATTTGATAAAAACACATAAAAAGACGATGAAATGAATAATAAAAAAGACCTGTTTTTTTCTTCTCTCATTTAGCTAAGTTAAATTTGGATGGAGATGTGTCGTTTTTGAAATAAAGTGCTCATGTTAACAAACGTTTCCGCAGCTGAATTGTCACTTTTCAACATGGACTCATTATGCCAAAAGTTAAACATAAGAACTCATTTAAGAAAACAGTATTTTTTGGGGTAAAAGTATCTTTTGTGTGGTATACATTATAGTTGTCTCTCGTCACTGTCAGGGTTATCTTGGTGAAATGGAGCAGAGCATATAAAATGTCATATAGTCTGGCATATGATATTCGAGTCCAGTCTTCATAATGCTTTCTGACAGGCCTTTTAACTTGGAACGTCTTTTTTTCTTGTAGAAAACTACAATAATTCAAAATTATCTTTAGAGTTTGAAACAAAGCAGCTTTGGGGGTAGGTCCATATGTTCCAACGTTATGACACGGAATTGACAAACGGCCATGCTCAACTGTTGTATTATCTTAGCTCGGGAACAAAAATCAGATTGAGGAGAAATTTACACAATTCTGGGGGGTTTTGTTTTAGATTTATCATGATAAAAGAACAAAACTAGGAGATTGTTTGGTTAAAGTATAGTTTATTTCCAACACATGTGCCCCTTAATCTTTTTCACTGCCATATCGGTACCTGGCAGCCCCAACAGTTTGGTTTTTATTAATTCTACTGAGTGATAAGCATCAAATTCACCTATTCAAACTATTCACTGATATTTTTTCTCTGTAAATCAGAACTGTAAAAGAAAATCAAACAAACACTTCACATGAATGAAATCTAAGTGGAGTGTCCTGGAAAAAAATTCTGTATATTACGCATTTAAAATATCTTGAGAACTGAAACCCCTGTGTAGGTTTTCCCGTTACCGTTTCCGGGACTTCGAGGAGGTTTTATACATCTCTTGTACTTCACATAACAGTATCATTATGACATGTTATGCTATAGTGACATATAACATTGCTTTCTTTTTAGTTGTGAAGTAGTGCTGTATATGACAGGTTATTTTACAAAAAGGTTTTGTGTTATCTGAAATGTTAGTGTCTGCCACAACACTTTTGTAATTTTGCCCACAAGCTTCTTTTTATCTCTTGGTTTGTTCCATCTTTATACCAGAAAGATTAATATTACCTCGACAATTTCTCAAAATTTCTTCTCTATCCCCTGTATGTCAGTAAAACTGCCAAAGTTCAGTGATAAATTTTGAGTAAATGCTGCATTTCCTACGTATTGACGACCATTGTGGTACCAGTACTCTTGTCATCGGTTCAATAATGAAGATTTATTGTATAAGACAGTGATGGTCATGTTTAGAAATATTTCCACACAATGCCACAAATCACCCTAGTTATCCCAGAATACCTCTAAATTAGGTTGTATTGACCTAGGTCCAGCAGTTCTGAATAAGGTCGTATCATATTGACCAGTAGGCCCTGTTGCTCTAAGTTTCGGTGGGTATTGACCTTGGTCCAGGCCGAGCTTTTCACAGAAGACCATTCAGTTTGACCATTTAAGGTTATATTTAATTAGCAGTACAATGTCATACAGACGGTGAAGACCAAACCAGACCTTGGGCAGCATGGCCATCACAGTGACGTTTTTAGTTAAATTACCTGTTTAGTGTAAGAATCAGTTGCTTACTTTCTTCAATAAAGCTAAAAGTAGTATAAGATTAAAAAAAAAACTAGTGTTTGAAATTTATTTAGAGATTAATAAAACTTTATAATGTGGGCTTTGATTGAAATTTGTGAATATGTATGAATAAAATTATAAAGTTTCCATGTTTTAAGTTACATTCAATACATTCGATGTCAATTTTTTCTTATTTTCTAAATTTGTTTATTTCATAAAAGTTAATATTCATTAAGCTTTTTATCAGAAAAAAGATTGTGTAGTATTAATCATAAGTTATATTGATAATCAAAAGCTGAAAAATTCCCCAAAGTTGGAAAAATGACAAAATAAATATAAGTTAAATTTGTTTTATGATATTTGTCAATATTTGTGTGTAAAGTCATCTTAATAATAGTTCAGTTGACATTAGGTGTTCAAGATAATATGGTAATATGTGACATCTTCATCCCATATTTCTCTTTATTGTATCGGAAAATAAATACGGTGTCATATCAGATGTTCTTTACAATATACTAATATCAAAACGAAACGCTATATAATTATATATCTGAATATTATGACATTACAATTCGTGGGTTGTTATTCCAGTGAGCCTGCGTGTGACAGCGCAAGCATTGTCCCTACGCTAACCCCTTGATCATTGTCTCCTAATACAGAGGAAACGAGTAACAAATCAATTAAATTACTCCGTTTTAATGTGTAATTATTGGAGTTTTTTGTATTCTATAAAAACCACGATTGTCAGACAAAGTCTGTATGTGTGTAGTGTAATGTCACTATTCTCGGTAGGAAACGGCAGCAATTCCATTTTTTTGTTTGCGTCTTCAATGACGGCACCGAAGTCTTTTGTGCAAAATGGTAATTTTTTTTGTGTTCCTACGTCAGATAAACACCACTTGCACTTTTTGAAAAGCGGCAGTTTAATTTGAAATACACAACAACCTAGCTGTGATTAGAACAGCACTGCTTGTCCATTAGAGATAGAGGCTGAGCCCAAAGCTCCAGAGGCTGAACACAGCAATCAATTAGAATAGCTCCGGCATTAGATGTTCCAATTTGACAAAGAATAAAAAATCAATTACAGAGACAGGTGGAATTATGGAGCTATTGTAGCCGACAGGATATTGTGTGAACAATACTGGGATGATACTAAGTAGACAGAAATGAACTAATTTGCAGATCAATATTACATTTAATTACAACTTTGTACAGTTGTCCTAGCTTGGTCAGATCAATTAATCAGGAGTGATGGAGGTTAGCTCTGAGTGGAAGGCTGAGATGGAGCTGGGGTCCCCGTCAGTCAACTATACTTCTCCTGACTATAGTCAGGGAAGGGTATCTATCATATCCTACTTTGACATGCAATCCAGCAACCGTCGCAATTATCCTGACTTTAAACCCGCTTGTGACAATAGATTAGAAAAACATGCCTACCTCAGCCAACAGTAAGTGACATTATTGTCGGAATAAATTCAATTTGATGCTGGCTTTAATCTCCGTTGTAATGAACCGTTGTTACAAATAGCACAAAACAAACTTTTGAGTTACATTTAAAAATTGATTTTTGAAATATCAATTGAAACAGTGTTCCGGTTGTGTACAGAAGAAAGTGTTTGAGAGCTACAGGGACAATAAATAGATGTATATAAAAATAATTAGAGTGAGGAGGTATAAAGAGATCCTAAAACGTGGCCAACAGGTTTGAATGACGATTAATGTAAAACAAAACGTGACATAGAATAATCAGATATATGTGATCGACAGAAGATACACAGAAAGAAGAAAGGGATATAATAGGTAGAAAAGCTTATAAGTGTCATAGAAGATGGACAGAAAGAAGAAAGGGATAAAAGAATAGGTAGAAAAGCTTATAAGTGTTATAGAAGATGGACAGAAAGAAGAAAGGGATAAAAGAATAGGTAGAGAAGCTTATAAGTATCTGCCGAAGCACAGAACTTTCTATAATGTTATGGAATGTCGTGTCATCCATAACAATCTTATTGACTACAAAAGCAAGGAGAGTTCGAGTGTCTCTTTTGGTCCCTCCGTATTGGACGAGGTCGCAAGCTATTGGGGTGGGGGATAAGTGTAATGGGGTACTAGAATTGTTGACTGAGGATTACTAGTTGAAGAGCGGAAACCTGAAGCAGTGCACAAAAGTCAATGGGGATGGAGAGTAATGAGGTGTAGACCTTACTAACAGAAACATTATAATATTACAGGGAAGGTTAAAACAGATGTTACAATCATCCCTAGTCTTACACAAAATAATGAAATCGTGTCACAATTCTACATCACCGTGAAGATGAATGACACTTCATTTCAAATCGGATACAAACGTTTTTATGACCTATTGAAAAAGATGTTATGTAGCCTCTTTGTTTTTACGATGTGTTAGATTGTTAATATTAGAAGAATTAGATATTTGGCTTTGTAGGGCCGAGATAAGAGAGATATATGACAGGATATTGTGAAAAGGCGACATTGTTTCTTTGTGTTAAGATTAATCCCGGGTCACAGAAGGTGTTGTTGAATCATGTTCGCTGACATGCTTGTCTCTGTGTTTTTGGCTGTGTCCTCCCTTGTTTTCCTTTTGTTTCTGGTTTGAAGTTTAATGACTCAGCTGGGCTGAAGGTTGTCCTACCTGGGGGCTACACATGATTTCTGTAGTGTCAAAACAACAGAGGGACAGGACTGGCCTTCACAGGGGCCCCCAGCAATGAAGGGCACAAGTGACTGACCAGGCTCGAACAGTACACTAACTTCTCGCTTCTTATATGAGAATATAACTATTGTATTAAAGTATCGTAAATATGTAACTATTGTATAGTGTTAGAAAGATGGTTACTTTAAGTATATTGTATTGTACAGTATTGTATTGTATTAAAAAGACTAAGATGTGACCAGCTTTTCGCTCTGTATATGAGCACATAACTATTGTATTAAGGTGTCTTAAATACATAACTAATGTAAAGTATAAAAATTACTGCAACTAGTACATTGTATTGTACTGTATTGTATTGTATTAAAAAGACTAAGATGTGACCAGCTTCTCCCTCTGTATATGAGGATATAACTATTGTAAAGTATAAAAAATACTGTAAATTTCTTTAGTTCAGTAAGATTCATTTGAATATCACTATAATGAGAAAAGGTTGATTCTGTTAGGAAGTCTTTATATAGAGGGTACACTCATAGATATATTGCTTAACAAAGTTTGGTCGTTTTGGACAGGTTTACTGGTTATATGTTAGTTATGATGTAACAGTTGTTGTATTACCCAGTTTTCAGTAATTAGAGTGTCGGATCATACAGGTGATTGGGAATTGATAGGTTTTTTTCCATTCCACTGATTCGCCCACCCAGTGTATTGTACCTCCAATGTTCTCATTGCCAAGCCATGTATTAATGTCTCTGCCAATCTTTCGATTGTTCAACCAATGTATTTATTACAAAGCCAGTGTATTATTTGCCCAATGTATTTATTACATTTATCGTTCAACCAATGTTTTGTTTTCCCAGACAGTGTATTAATCTGTCAGCCAATGAATTACTCGCATTAATTGCCCAGACAATGTATTAATTGGTCAGCCAATGAATTACTCGCATTAATTGCCCAGACAATGTATTAATTGGTCAGCCAATGAATTACTCGCATTAATT
>JAUMHH010227818.1:0-11840 GCA_032359455.1 Chlamys rubida
AGGATATACATATGTAATTATTGTGACATCTCTGAGCTGCGGGGTGGACGCTGGAATACAAAAGGAAGGACAAAAATGTATTTGTATAAGCATTGTTCAATGGTTATTTATAAACGACCGGTAAAAGATCGCAACACTAGAAGTTCAAAATCTTCATGATCAAATATTGATTCTGTCGGATAATACATAGATCAGCGAATATAAAAGAGTCGTAATATTGTAACAAAAGTGGGGTACAAATCACAGGTACCGATAATGAACACAAGCTGCGCACATGGACAAAAGTATAGAATCTGTAGCGAAAGGTAATTGTATTCGTTTCAGGGTCATATATGGTAATTACAGAGAATAAACTAGCTTGTCAACGTTCAGAATGGAAATAAAGGATAATCTGTTTGGACTACATAAATAAGTTATGACGTATTTTACTTAAAAAACTTTAAATAGCAATATCAATTAAAATGCCATCAGGAAAAATGGTGCTAACGTACAATTTTATTCTGATGTATTATCTTGTTAAATATGTCATTGTTATTCTGCGCAAGGTTAAACTCTTACAAAGACGAAGTAGACTTCGAAATCAACTATTTATATATCACCTTCATATCATATCAAGACGTATCACGTTCTCACAGTGATAACCTGGGAAGGAACGATAATACGTAATAAAATAAGTGGTTCGTATTGCATTATTTGCGGGAAAACAACCTTTCAACACAGGGTTTCCAAAGATGCAGGTTTTGATGTAGGTACTGGACCAGTTGTTAGGGTCGCAGTCATGATCTCACAGGGAAATCTATTTTTTTCTTTGTGAGATATGAAGATCGATGTTTTTGATTATGCTTATTAGTGAACCTTGTAGTTTTATTTTCAATACCTGAGTTTCGCGATGTGAGGACGTGACATTTATTGGATTAAACATATATTTTCATGGCGCGTGTCGTCGATGAAGCATAAGACGCTTACCCTTCCGGGATAGCTGGTCTTTGTTCACATTTTGCCCTAGTTTAATTGAGTTTGCGATCAAATTTTAGTTTTGTTAACACTTCTGTATTCTAACTCTTGTTGGCTTTCTTTATCATTAGCCGATATTCAAAACAATGTTATCTAAGAGGTGATCGACTTATTAGCACTTATTAGCAATTCGAAATAAATATGTCTGAATATGCAATGCACCAAATATGTTATCGTGCTGTTTCAGATGAACATGAAATCCAATAAGAAGAAAAGTATGTATGGTTATAAAGTAACATTGTTCGTAACATAAGGTTAGTGTCATATAGTAGTTACACGTTCTTTCACAAGCTGGTATAATTAGATGCAAGATGTACCAAAACAATCCAAAAGATAAACATGAAGCGAGGTGTTAATCTGTAAAAGCTATACAAAATTCTATTATTTGAAATATATAGTACCAACATTAAGAATGTGCACAAGTATTAATACATTTTAAAACATTCCAATCAAACACTTTTTCTTTGCAGTGCAGAATTATCTCCCTTACAATGTCAAAACTAAACCTGATGAGCACGTATCCCGTAATCTCTATACGGCACAATAATCAATAAACCTTTATAGACTTTGCTCCTTTTTGTGTATCAATACATTGAGTATGATTCGCTAACCCTATGCGCTTTAGATAACTTGGCCTGGAACAACGGAATGACACTCTAAATGATAAACCATAGCATACCACTACATAATATTATGATAAATACAACATTGTCCATAAGCTATGTAATTAATAGTTTGCAATTCGCAAACAGATGACATTATGATTTTATAGTATACATTATACATTTTAAATCCTATTATATGAATGTTCTTGTTCAATCAAATGTACACAGGTATGTAACAAAGGACCAACCAAGGTATTACTAGTATAACCGTTATGTAGTCGGTGTAAAGGGAAATATCAGCAATCACCTACCTGTGTTCGAGACTCGTCCTGACCATTCTCATCGGCCTTTTTGACAAGAAACACTTGTCCAAATGTTCCTTGCCCTATCAGGTCAACCTCGACATAATCCCCAAAAGTCTTTTTCCTGGCTGCAAAACCTGCCATTTTGGTTGAGCTGATGGTATAGTGTGCGTCTACATACTATATTGACGTTTGGAAGTTAACAATTTGCGTCATACAGGATTTCCTTATGGTTAAAAATTATCTGTTTACAAGAACTCTGCACCCGTTTCCCACCTAGCACTGGCGGACAATCAAGAGTTGCGTACGTAGAAGCAGCATGGAGTTGTTGACGAAAAGTTCCATTGGTTTGTCTTACCTTACGTATTTAACTTCCTGAATCATTCAACCATGCAAGAGTGTGTGCAATGTGTCGGGGTATGGGTCTACAATCAGGGTGCGTTATTGTGATTGATTCGGTGATTTTTTGTGTGTGTGTACGCCGTCAGTATAAGTATACCCACGGTATTTATATTTTACTTGTGTATAAATAGTGTTGGCATGATCGCAAATGTGTCGGGGATTTATATTCTTTATAAAAGGAGCTATCAGAAAAATCACATGATAATCGTTTAAATCACCTACAGATCGATACGTGTCCTCTCCTACCTGTCCACACAGTTTAAACATAGCAATACACAGTTGCACATTCGCGACAGGGGGTATCGTGTATTGATTACGTTGTATTATTGTAGTCGTACCGGGCAGGTAGTGGGAGCTTTATAAGACAATGACAGTCGTCTTTATATGGAATCTGACGATTTTTTTTACATTGCCATTGTAATTTAGATTCATGATTTATTAAACAAAGAAAATGTAAGACCTTACAGAGCTTAGTTTCTAACTCGTTAAGCTGACAACTATATTACCAATATGGCGTTGACAGTTTTATTGATCTGTCAGCTCAAACTCAAGTCAAATATTTATTTTAGAATTATATTTTATGAAATGTTAGGCTTACAATTCTATCATCGATACGGCCCTTTGCAGTTTTACAGTTTTGTCAGTTTAAAATCTTACGTCATATTTGTTTTCTTTTAGTTACAATGTATGGCTTGTTAAGCTGACAAGGAACACTTAACACTAGTTTACAGTTTTGCCAGCTTAATCTTACGTCATATTTGTTTTCTTTTAGTTTCAATTTATGGCTAGTTAAGCTGACATGGCAACACAAAAATTCAGTTTTGACAGCTTAACCACACATTTATTAAACCTTATTTTACTTGATCTATGTTAATATTTAAATAATGTTGTAAATAATGCGAATGGAATTGTAAAACAGACTGGTTCATCAATTATGACACGAACAAACCCCGATGTGTCCCTGTTTCTGGTGTTTTTTTATATATTACACCTACCGTTAGGTAAATAAGATATTAGAATCTTGATAACTACTAATAAACTCATTGAAAAAGAAATACTCTGCACATGTGGCTATTGAAAAATAAATCACGTTTCACAGGGGTATGCAATATGGGCCAGATGCACTTTTAAGTTTAAGAGCGCCCCAAAATTGAAATACTTCATTACCATTGTCACAATTGTCAATGTCCTGTTCTATATTATGTTCTTCCATTGATATTGTTTTGCAGAAAATTTACAGAGACACACTTATTAGTATTTTTTTTATTTGATCAGACAACATAAAATCAGATAAACCTTACGGGGGCGAACTCTGCATCTGTACAATGTCTATCTTACTCTTAACTAATATTTTTTATCCAGGATTTATAATGCACAACATCAACATAAAGGATTATTATCTCGAAGCGCAACAAAAAATAAAACCCTTCTTTTTGTTGCTTCATCCTCGATAATAAGAGAACAAAAAAATATATGCCTAAAAAACCTCTAAAGGGAATTTTGTCTTCACTTCAAAACAGATACAGTGGTACCGTTTGCCTTAAACCAGGCTTCTGAGAGCGTAACAACATGCAGGATTGATAGCCCCCTACATTGGTATAAGAAAATGTATGACCGATTCAAGTCAACCTCAGGAGATAACAAATTGTTGATGTAGAGTCGAATTTAAATTATCTTAAGTTGTAAAACTAAATGAAAGGATTCTTATTTATCACATAATGTACTGTTATCCAGTGAATAGTACATGACGTCACAGACTTACGCACTGGAGTCAAAATGGCGGCTTTTTACATTTCATTTTACACGAAAATATGCCACAAATCTTGATACATTATCAAGATTTGTGGCATGTTTTCGTGTAAAATGAAAATTTTATCACATAGATAAAAAGGATCTTACACTCGTTTTCATTGCATATGAAATTTATGAAACTCGTCACGAATTTTCATTTCAGCTCGCCAGAGGCTCGCTAAATTGAAAAATTCTTAGACTCGTTTCATAATCTCATATGTACTCATAAACACCAAATTTGCGGACTTATGTCGCTTATTTGATTTCATAACCAACATATTATATTTAGATTTGTTTTCAACACGAGCGAGCTGGGGTATCAATATAGGGGAAATACATCAAAACTCCTGATGATGTATATGAATGACACAGAATAACACAGATATATTAAATGTGATATGAAACACAGCATCCAAGCAAAAGATCCATGATCCATACATTCTACAATAATTTGTCAGAGTTCCTTAAAATATTACTTATGGGATGACTTCAGACCACATTTGATTTAAGTTACTTATATGATTGAGTTGCGCTTTTATCATTAATTTAATTTGCTTATCTTAATTTAGTCAGTACCTCTCATTTAATCGTTCACCGACACATTAATAGGAAAAATAGACTATGGGAGTTCTTAGAAAATAGTCCAACTTCTCCAAATCTTATTGTGTGCAATACCAGTAAAGTTTGATCCTCCCGTTACAATTAAGGAAGTAATACAACTGTGCCAAGATAAATCACCGGTGATTCATTTCAAACATGTATCTTCACCTCCCACATATTGTGTTATTGACTGGTAGGAAGTCCTTAACTAGAAAACCCCCATTGTAATCTAGTGAACATTCAAGTTCAATTCAATATATAAATGTTTTGTCATTACATTGCACTCCAAAAGCATATCTACTTGATGTGATGAATAAACGCATGCTAATGTCGTGTGGTAGTTTATGAACGCGGAACATTTTTTAACAATATTCAATTACCTTGACGGTACCTTACCTGACGCATTCCGTTTGAAAAGGTCGTCGACACCACTTATGGGTGAAGTAAAGGAACCCAGTGTACACGAATACATATGGCTATGTTATGTTCAGCTCGCTTTCAAACTCTATATAAGCGTGAACTTCCCCTAACAACATGCATTGGAATCACAAGGCCTTGCAGTCTAACTACTAAGTATGACCATGGTGACGAACTATACCATATTTTACGAACACTACCACTTCAAACTCGGTGTAAGAATATAACCTGTTGTCATGGACCGTATGCAGTCAGTCCAGTTAATGGTGATTAGGACTTGAAAGTCTACGAGGACGTTCCTTTAATCTGACTGTCACGTTGTTTGCTGTTATTGATTTTTTGTCGATTATGGGGTTTTCTTTGCTAACACTATTTGTATTTTTCGATTTTAATAAAACACGAAATCGTCTATGTCACCATCAGTGTTATTGAAGTTAAAATACATTTCTGTTCCAAGATTGAAATAAATAATACTCTATTCCAACAAAATGATATACAAAAACTAAAATGTATGCTTTATTTCAATTCGATAGGCGAGTGTATATAATACAGCCACTATTTATCCCGGTGTACCAGCCAGTGTTTCAGTTTCTTTTCTATACAAAAATTGTCCAGCAATTTTACTGGAAACGAAAGTGGGCTAGATTAATGAGTAAATAGTTTAAATGGAACTATGTTCTAAAACCGCAATCATTAACAAATGTACTATATAATATATATATTTTATTTGACATGTACCACATATTACAAAAGATCGTAATTCATTTATAACACAATTTTGACAATGGAAGGCAAGTTAAGAGACATTATAATAATAATATTCAGACAATGAAAGTAAACGACCAATCGGGCAGGTAAGCTAAAGTACATGTTGCATTTCAGACTAATTTAACACAATTTGTTTTCTTATTCAGCTTTAATATGTTAGTATATATGCAAATATATCACCATCTTTAACATGATATGTTTCAAGTAATGAAATGGACATTTTACAAAAGTACATGAGAACCATGACAAAACACTTTAGATTGGCCCCGGTTTCATGAATATTCATGAAACCGAGGCATGAGCCAGCAAGGCATTGGTCTCAAACGTCACAACAAGGCACACTGTGTCAGTAAGATAATCTAAATATAATAATTAAACAATAGCCTACATAATCACTTAATTATGATAGGCATTCTATACATAACATCAATAAAGTGCAATGCTTACTTTAAGAATTATTACTAATTCGTAAACAAAAACCATGATATTGTTTTGTATTTCTCGACACGTTTTTGCATAATGAGACAATATTTTGTAAAATTTGATGACATTATCCGTACAGAAAACGAAACTAGCTATATTGTACAACAATTATTTTTTTTACGAAATTCACTGTAATTAACAAAGTCCGTGTAATTGACAAGTTCAAATGCAAAATGAACAAAGTAAAAGACATTAGACTGAAAAAATGATTTTAAAATCAACTGGAAATTATTTCTAACTTTCCAAATGATAAACTGAGACAAATGCTTTATAGTGATAGAATATTATTTATATGTAATGACAATATTAAAATATATTTTTGTTGCTCCTCTTAATTTTCTATTGAGCTGTGTCCTGTTAATTATTGATATTAATATCACATTGTGATCACTTAAATAATATCATTATCTTTACTGTTTTATTTAGTTAAATTGGAAACATCAAACAAAATAAATATATTTCCCTTTTTACCATTATATAGATAGAACTGTACGAATATGGCATCAGGAATTCTAGTAAAGACGATTTCAGACACTTTTAATGAGAAAGACTTAGTCCAATACAGATGAACCTCTGTTAACTTTTATTTAAATATTTTCACCCACACAACAATTTCCAACAACAGCTTTTCAATACAAATTGCAAGTATAAAGGGATCATTTTCTAAATTTAAATGTCCCTGGATATGTTTCAACCTTCGAACGGCAGGCAAGTTTTGAAATACCATATGGTAGTTAATATTTAAGAGTGCCTGTCGTTCTATTTACTGTAATCAATCTTATAAGTACATACCGCAATTTTACGGAAACATGAAAGGGATGGACACTTCAAAATCAATATAAAAAATAACTCCGGTCCATTAGGCCTGCTTACATTCCTTGGTTGTCAGTGACGTTAGAGCTGAATTGTTCCTTTGTTTCACTGGTACAGAATTGTTGGTCAAAGGTTGAGAATAATTTCTTCGTGATACACAAGTAGGTGACACTTGATACAAAGTTTTTATAAGCGCAGTCGTCATTTTATAAAGACAAGGTGAGTATGCAGACAGCCAATTAAGTAATAGTAAGATATCAGAACATCCATTAATCTTAACCAGTAAACTCATTCACCCCTGATATTTCCTAATGAGCTATTCCAACCTTTGGACTGGAAGAGTTCAAATGTGGCTTCAGGGGTGAATGAGTTAAAGGACTCAACTAAATCAATAGCACATAAAACTCTTCAATATAATTTGTATTCTCATATCAAAAATAGAGTCGGGATACTTTGTATCCTCATGTCTATAACTTTAATTTTAATATTTAACAACATAGCGATATTCAAGCATTGCTGCGTCTACTGCAATAACAACGGTTTCTTACAAATTTACACATATAAAAATACTTATTAACATATTTGTATAAAATACCTATTTGGTCCGTACTATTTTCACTGGAGGAGATTTAAACTACAACCTCTTTAATAGTTAAAAAAATAGTTAATATTACGTAAATATACACTGGCACTTGGAAAACCAATTGCATCTATATATAAACTCATTTATTCATTATATTCATAAATCATTCAGACTTTAAAACACTTAATTCATTTAAACATGAAATACAATCATACATTTATTTATTTATAACAAAATTCAATATTCGATATTTCGGAATGTTTGAGACAACAACCTGACCATCATGTGTTTATTAGGTATACTTGAGCATGTAACAGCTGATGTATTGCAGACATTAAGTTATTTATCAAGTACTTGTACCGGTTACCTAGTATTAAGAAAACCACTTGTCAATGGCACAAGTTTTATAGCAACACGGAAGTCAGCACCATCGTCGTTCTTTATCTAAGTGTCAAACTGCTGAAAAATCATATCCCATTAATTTAAACAAGTAAATATACAGATATAAGCTATTTCAATTGGTTAAAATTATTTAAACCAAACAACTGCTGACAAGGTTTTTCACCAGAACGAATTAAATTTACATTTAGAAATTAACCCTGGCCTTTTTTAATTGAGATTTTTGTTTTTATCAAGATCAAATAGTTATTCACAATTTCGACAATGAACTACAATACTTTCCTATATTTGAGGGGAGACACCATGAAATGTGAAACGTGTATCCCTAAGGAGCCTCTTATTAAGCCTCTCATTAAGTCTAACCAGTTTCAGTTGTGGTTTCACTGTTTAGTTTGGGTTGGTGTCTGCTTATTTCCTTTTTCCAAATAACAAATTCAAATATTAACAAAAAGGAAAAACAAGTATATAACTTGCTTTGACGTCAAAATCAGAACTCTTAATAAAAACATTGTAAGGAATTTAAGAAAGGTCTATTAGCCAAATCATTAATTAAGAGCAGCAATCCTGTAGTATATATCGTGATATCTCATTTCAAATATAATCATATGGAATGAATGTTTAATGATACGCCATGCTAATCCTCTATTCCGAGTAGACTAGTTATCAGAATCTGCTTAGCCATATAAAGACAGGATACATACACGATGACAGGAAAAAGTCTAACTCAAAAATAAATTCAGAAGACCATTACTAAATGTATATATTCATATTTATATTTATTTCATGTAGTCTTGCCTATCCTAGATTTTCCTGTCGACTCTAGAAATTTGATCACGTTCTTGTATCTAGAATTAATTTATTAGCGAGGCAATGCTCACAACCACTCATTAAATCGTACAATTTTCCTGTTCTGGGAGTCTGATACTATTCTTGACACATTAATTGGCATTGTAATTTATGGAAACACATTTGAAAATTTGGTATTAAGTATACTATTTATCCATGAAAATAAAATAAAAATTGAATTAAATTATTTGCCCACCGACTTCCTTATTTTTACTGTAATGTTACCCGAATCACATATTTGTTCGCCTTAACAATTGATTGGATTCAATATTACCTATTCCTATTCTTAAATATTTATGACAAAACTCTACACCACTTGAGTGCTTCTAACAAACGTCTTAAAACATTGTATAATAATACTTATTTTAATCAGTTTAAATTAGCAATTTATTATCCTTACAATTTAACCGCAAATATATGTATTTATGGATCCCGGAGATGTTAATGAGTTAAAATGGAAAAAAAAAGAAATGACTGCAAGTACGTGTTGAAGGCTGAATAAATAAAACATTATACTTTACTTAACAAGCAATATAAATGGTTTGATAATCTGATTTATCACAACACAAACCTTTTACTTTATCCAAATATTAGGAACTATGATATTTTATGACCTAATACTATTTTAAACCATTGTTACAAGTTCATCACATGTTAATTTAGAATGAACTTATTTTGAGACATTTTCGTGATACATCACTTTTGGCTTCCATGTTCTGTGGAATTAATACTTCTGTATCAAAATCAACCAATCACTGTAACATTAAAGACATTTGTAGAACAGTTTAAATCATGCTCAATGACAGCAAAAATAGAAACAAAGTTGCAATATAAAAAAAAACATTGCCATGGAATATTTGGAGACATCGACAAACAGGCAACTCTCGAGTAAAATAACGGCAGAAATGACATCAACAAATAGGCACTCTGGAGTAACATTTTGACAGAAATGGCATCAACAATTACTAGTAAGCACCCTGGAGTAACATTTTGACGGAAATGGCATCAACAAATATGCACCCTGGAGTAACAATCAGATTGAAACGGCATCATCGAATGGGCACCCTGGAGTACATACTGACAGAAATAGCATCAACAAACAGGCCCCTAGAGTAACATTTTGTCGGAAATTACATCAACAAATAGACACCCTGGAGTAACATTTGATAGATATGGCATCAACAAATAGACACCCTGGAGTAACATTTGATAGAAATGGCATCAACAAATATGCACTCTGGTGTAACATTTGATAAAGATGGCATCAACAAATAAGCCCCTGGAGTTGCATTCAGATTGAAACGGCATCAACAAACGGGCACACAGGAGTAACATTATGATAGGCATGGCATCAACAAATAGGGCCCTGGAGTTTCATTCAGATTGAAACGGCTTTAAAGAATGGGCATCCTAGAGTAACATTCTGATAGACATGGCATCAACAAATAGGCCCCTGGAGTAACATTTGATAGAAATGGCATCAACAAAAAGGCACACATGAGTAACATTTAATAGACATGGCATCAACAAATAGGCCGCTGGAGTTACATTTAGATTGATACGGCATCATCGAATGGGCACCCTGGAGTAACATTCTGATTGAAATGGCATCAACAAATAGGCCCCAGGAGTAACATACTGATAGACATGGCATCAACAAATAGGCCCCAGGAGTAACATACTGATAGACATGGCATCAACGAATAGGCACCTATAAGTAAATCACTATTAGGAATGTATGCCCGACACATGTGTAACATCTTAATTTATTTTAAGATTGGGAACATATCACAACCTGGAATCCACAGAGAAGCATGAATTGATCAATGCTTTTAAACATTCACTTTTTATATACTAGGTTGTGATTAGTTCAAAGTACCCGTCCCTTTTCTAAAAATAAAAAATATTTCATTTACATGTAATCAAGATAGTATACATAATGTTAAAATTTCACACGTTTTACTTAAATATAACGCTGCATCTCATGCAAGAATTTTAACTATTGTTAAGTGTTTAGGTGTTTATCCTTACCATCTATCCAATCTATCCATCAATATTAGTCAAAACATTTAGAGTTATGGAATGTAGTCAACTTAGATTAAACGGATCCAGTCAAACTGCTTCGTGCTTAAAATACCTTTATGCTGCATAAAACCTTGTACCAAACGTAGTTAAGTGCATATCATTTTTCTATTTCACCGTCTAAACCAAGTATAGAGTATTTTTCAACTTTCACAGTGTATGCTTATGTACAGCATTTCACTTCAAAACTTCAGTATTTTCGAAATACTGAAAAGATATATCACACTACATTTCTAGGCAGTATCAATATGAAGCTAATGAATTTAGTTCAAGCATCCTAAGAAAGAACAGGTGCATTTTGTGTTCCTCGTATTTTCTGGGGCCGATCAAATCTTGTAACACCACCTACAACATACAAACCAACATAGAAGTCTGTCATGAGATAGACTCGCTATAACCTCTACAAATTTGTGAAAATAACAATAATGGGGTGGGGGCTACATATAAGCCGATGAATTAATAATAGCAGCGTTACAATTACTGAAATAACAAGCCATTCGGATTGATATGTTTCGCCTGTGCCCCACTTTGACCGCTTTGCACATGTCTAGCATGTTTGAGTGGTCTAGCATTTATAGTTTCAGAGAAAATAACTTAAACACAAAAACTTAATGTTGATGGAGATGCTGACAAAGTCAATGGACCATGAAAGGTAGGCCACATCCAGTATTTGATGCATGGGTTGATATGTACTACCTAAGATGCATGTATGGTCCAAGTTTGGTTGGTCTTGCA
>JAUMHH010227829.1:0-11840 GCA_032359455.1 Chlamys rubida
ACGTGATATACCACAGTCAACACTCAATGACAACATATACCACAACGTCAGCACACTAGGACATGATATACCACAGTCAACACTCAAGGACAGACTATACCACAACGTCAGCACACTAGGACATGATATACCCCAGTCAACACTCAAGGACAACATATACCACAACGTCAGCACATAAGAACAAGATATACTAGTACCACAGTCAATATTCAAGGACAAAATACAACATAGTGTCTCGAAAAAACTGTACATAGTAGCTACACAAGGATGAAGTATACGACAGAGTCAACACTCATGGTTAATGTATACTTTAGGGTAAAGAAACGAGGATAAAATCCACCACAGTGTCAACCCATGTTGACAACATATACCACGATGTCAACGCTGGACGACACAATATACCACAGATTTAAAAAAAAAAACAGGACGAAATCCGAATCAAAGTTTTATTAGAAAAGACAGCAACTTTAAGGGTAGGCATCAGGATTCTACAGGTAAAACATTGATAGTGATTGAAAGCTTCAAATTTGTTAACGTATCGAAACGCTCTCTGAGATGGATTCGGTTATTATACAACACATTCAGCAGGTTGTGTTATGCTTTTACTTTAATAAGAAATATACCATGTCTAATACTGCAAAACACAATGACAAAACTACGTTCAATCTGTGTCAAGCTATCCATTCTTGAAAAAATCATCAGATTCCGTTCACGTGACTCTAGCTCGAGGAAAAGTATGTTAAGATGGCGTGAACTTCAAGGCTATGCAAGTCACTCGTGGCACATGAATGACAAGAAAAAATGCCGAAGTTGCACTCTCTATTTATAAAAAGGAAATATATAATAGCTAATTGATTTACGATCTAAACGTACAAAGGAAAGCCTGCATTCCTTTCTTCTCGGCTTTCGTCTCGTGGCTTGTAAGCTGTGCACCGCGTCCATTGTACTGGGTGTCAAGTAATGACAGAAGAAGCAAATCAAGAACTCGGTGCATATTACTATAGTGCTGTACATGTCGGTGGTTATTCGACACTCGGTATCCTATACGTCATTGGCAGAGGAATGTTGATATTTAGTACGACATTTATATTGCCAGTTTAACATAAAACTCTCGATGAGAAAAGTCCAGCAATTCTAGGTCTATGAAAGTCAACACGATATAAAATATATCAAAAATATCAAAAATATTAAGGATCCCTGTACCACTGCCAGCAACTGCAACTACTGTTAAATCAAATATTAACGTGGGGCCCGGCCCAAATTTCGTGGTTTCTCGACAAAAACACATTTCGTGGGTACATAAATCCGTGATTTACGTGTGCCCACTCACACCGAGAATGGCTTTTCATTGAACTTGTAACAGCTTCGTCTACGTGGACCAAATTAAAAATCGCACGAAAATAGGTGATTTAAATGTAAGTTCACACTCATGGCTATAGCCTTGATAAATCATATCTAGAAAGAAAAACATTCCTAGCGGGACTTAATGACGAAATATGATCAACATGAGTGTTAGGATACTGGACTTCAGATTTATATACTATGGGTCTTACCGACAGAGCTACCTGGTCAACAGACGTGTCCTGCCCAAGCGGTGCTATAGTTATATCCAAACGGAAGTTTAATTTAGGGGCGGTTACTGTTTAGAGGAAATACCACAATGCAGTGGGACAGGGGTACTATATTCTATTGCAGATGGGCAAATGTATGGCGTTTAGTAAAAAGAAAGCACATCAAGGTCATATAGGTTTGAATGTCGATGCAACCAAAACATGCAAACATTTTTTGTGTGTGCAAAACTGAGTCTTTTATTATAAAAGATATGATATTAATTGTATTAGCTTGTGTCGCCGACATGGTTTCGGATTTGATGTCAACAACATCTTATATTTTGCAGCATTTTTACGACATTTAAAAAAAATCTATGTTATGTAATCTGGAGCATGCATGATTCTCAGCCCTCCAGGTATTGCCCAACATTGCTGTGAACTTCCGGCTTTGTGATCGAAATAAGTGACAGTTTTTTAGTGCTGTGTACTTCCTTCAAATATCATTTCCCAGACTCCATAAATGACAATCTCAGCATTCGTGTCTACTGGGTCAAGGTCATGTTTGTTGTTTACGAGATTCCTTCAACAAACCATCTTGGCTTACGTCTCAGTAAACATCAACATACCATAAAAGTGTGTTTGTCTGTCTGGTTTTTTTCTTCTGTCTTTTGGGCGGGATCTGTCAATTTAAGTCCGATGTTTTATTTCGTAAGTCGTCTTTCATCCTGCTTGAATTATGTTCCTTTTTCTTTTAGATTTCAGATCATTCTTAGCTTTGGGCTAAAAACCATAGGTAAATCTGGACGAGACTAGAAGCTCTGGAAAATCTAGGGTGCTTGCACTTTTGTTTCATGTGTTTGCTTCAACAGCATCTAACGTAAATTCACAACGCACAAATGAAATATTACATCAAAAAATTCTCCCCAAACCACCCTAAAGTTGTCGTTTTTTTTTATATAAAATCCATAACTCATAATCAGTTAAAAGCAGATTTTATCCTACAGATGAACTAGATTTAATAACAAAAATCGTTTAGATGTTCCTTCGATTCAAATTAGACTGACCACGTTCTCACTGCCAGTCGCACGTGCTTCACGGTGTCGGTATTCGATATTAATTAATACTATGTAAGGCCCCCATCTTCAAAAAGTAACAAATACACCAAAATTTTGCACAAGCTAGTTGAATTCTCCGATTAGAAATCACTGCACGCGCTTTACCGTGTTGGAACACTGATATAATTGAAGAGAGCTGGCAATCTTGGTACATCTACGACTCAATCTGTTTTAAAGATATTGAATCTATAGTAACAACACCCTTCGGCCGTTATGTAAAATGCCTGGTATATGCATCACAATGCTGTGTAAGCGAAACTAGGTCACCATAGGCGAATAAAACCGATAAGCCAAACTTTTTTTTATCATTATTTGTATATTTACGATTTTTGTCTGTATCAACGACATTTTGTTATCAAGAGAACATTCACTGATAACGAACAGTTGGTGAAAAGCGATAAGTTTGGATTGGTTTTACAACATATACAACTGCGATTTGTTGATATCATTGAATTAATAGGTGTACTTTTTTAACGGTAGCATTAGTGTGGACGTTAGAATATCGATTTACGAAGCATTACAGCTATACAAATGTATCACACATCTGATGGAACAGACAAACGAGGCTGAACTTTGTTGCTTCGGGTCTTGTTTATAAATGCTTTAACCAGGTTACCGACAATTATTTATGTGTTTCGTGACTTTTATGGGACGTCTGCGCCATTTACAAGAAAAACTGTACAGATAAGTGCACTTTTACAAAGTGCTCCACTGCCGAATCATTATTCAAACCTTCCGGCAACAATAGTCACGTGCCAACTGTGCATCTACTTTCCCGCCATTTCCCTGCACAGTAGGGTTTCTTGCCATCTTTTGTCGTCTCTCTTCGTACAATTGTACAAACTGTCCACCATCTCACGGGATTGCTTTATCTCATTACTTTACCTGCATAATCACATTGTCCTATGTTTGTACAGCGTAACCTGCCGCCATTTTAAGACATTTCCCTATGTATGTTGTCATATGCTTTGGCAATTGTGTGTTCCTATATTGTCCCCATATCTTTGCACATAATCGCGACATTATGAACCTTGCGTCGGGCCATTTTATGGCATCAGCTCATGTATTGGGTTTATCTCCATCCTTTAGGATTTGTTTGTACTGCACGGCCCAGGTACCTTTCAGTTTGCCACCTTGTTCTGGACATATTGTGGAACAATTTTAATATAGAAAATAACATAACAGTGTATCATTCAAAAACAGCTGTTCCACTGAGTGTAGTGTTCCTGAATTGTTGCTCTGTGATAGTCAAGTCACAGTCCATCTGCAATTTGAAAACATCTGAGGACACTTATATGCTAACGCTGCATCTACAGTGTAACAGAGACCTAGTCAGGAACGAACATTGATGACCCAGTACATGTACGAACTATTTAAAATGCAATAGGTCACATGTATAGACTTTAAAAAGGTATACAACATGAGTGCGATACATCTTATTTCCAATCAGGTTTATATACACACAATGAGTACATGACCATGACACGTTCCGTCAGTGATGGTGATGTCCACTTCAGATTGCTTCTCTTATACAAGACTTTATCATCATAATAGAACGGCCTCGGAAACGCTGGCTTTCTTATATTAGAGTTGTCCATTTAAAGACTATCAATTTGTATTACCACAAAAATAATATAACGATTGGTAAATATTTGGTTTGGACGATCTAACAAATGTAGATGCCCACAAATTCTCAATTGGCCTGATACAGCATGTGACAGAAACTATCGACACGTATGACCATATACTGGATGTGATCATCAAAACGGAAAATAGTTTTGTCATTTGCGGACCACTTTCGTCTTTGAGTGATGTTAAGTAAAACCATTCTAGGGATCATTATTCTGTCCATGCCACTATTAATAGTGGTAAACCAGGAAAAGGTCAGCTTTCAGAAACACCACGTACATACAGTACTAGAGTTCATTAAAGAAATTTATCTTTTGCAGCCGTTTATTCTCCTGAAGGTGGAAATTATCTTGTTAAAGCATTATCTCTTTTATCGAAACACTTCAGAGGTTATTACAATTGTTCATTGGTATCATAAAAAAGCCACAGAAGGAATTAATAAAACCCGACAGACTAGAATGTAGGACTTGTCTAACCATCAGCCAAAAGATGTACAGGAATTGCCACGTAATCAGGTAATTTCTCATATATTCCAGAAGCAGAGGTAAGTTTACTCAGATGCGCACCATACATAGTTGGTTTAAACTCATAAAAACACTATAAGTCAGAGAGGTGAATCTGTCCCGCCATGCTGTCCATCCGATCTCTCTTCCTAACTTCTTCTGATCTCTGAAGCCCTAACTGCCCCAAGCCGTGCCCGTTTGGGGAAAGAGTAGGCCTGCTGTATCCCACTTGATAATCCTAAGAGGCGACTAGTGTGCGGTGCCCTGCCAAATTCGGGGTTGGTTTCGTCCTTGTCTTCTTTTCAGAAGACATTGTAGAAATCAAGAATAGACCTGCTGTATCCTACAGGTATTTCGTAAAAGGCGACTAATGTCTACCCCCCCCCCCCCCCCCCGAAGTATCGGGGATTTTTCTGTGTCATCTGCGATGGGGGCATGGAAGAGACCAACATTTGAGATCATTTTCGTTTTCTATCTTTCCCATCTTCTTTCTTCTTTCTTTACCTACATTCTGTTTCAGGCGGTGTTTCTCTAGGCATCCGTCCTCATATGACCCTGGCTGTTGAGGAGACGTTTAATCCCAAATAAACAAACTGTCTGTCCAAACTGTCATATAGATATTCATTCTTGTATTTACCTTTTTGGCACTCTCCGCTTACATTTTGACGTATTGTAACGCTACTTGTATTGCACATATTATTGAACAGTAATCTACGGGTTTCCTCTTCACTTCGGTGGAGAAATTGTATCATTACTTTTGATAATAATGTCACTGTTTATATTAATACAGATTGTTGAAGGGTAGTCAACGTGTTAAAAGTGCACATGTACATGCTGCTAATGAAAAGCGGAAGCTGGTTCAGTGAATGCATATAGATTTGCGACTCCATCATTTTAATGATTAAGTACCTTCTTTTTATTTTGTAAAATGAAATCAATGAAGCTTAGGATAGTCGGTCACTAACTGCTTTCTCTGACAAGGTTAATTATGCTTCGGCACACAAGTATGCGTGACTCATAGCAGTGTATGCTTGCACGAATCACTTTCCTTCAAGATGTCTACAAGGCCACGAACTTACCGTGGCTTGGATTGTTTTTTGCTTTTTTTATTTTATAAGGATACGATTTTTCATTAACGCTCATAGGATATATCTTATCAGTTTTAAAGAGGTTCGATTCAAGCTTGATGACAAAAGATCTTCAAGTATGAAGTTGTGATATGAATATTTATTTTATTCTTTGGTTGATCTTTTGGTGGTACAAGTATTAAT
The DNA here is from genome assembly GCA_032359455.1 of Chlamys rubida. Classification (NCBI taxonomy): domain Eukaryota; kingdom Metazoa; phylum Mollusca; class Bivalvia; order Pectinida; family Pectinidae; genus Chlamys; species Chlamys rubida. The sequence goes on from JAUMHH010227829.1 coordinate 6,069, forward strand.
CCTGAGGTACACCTCTTCATCATCACAGAAGGCTTATAATGTTGGCCCAAGCAGAGTCGATGGTTTCTTCTTCCTAATTATGGGGGACTTCGAAGAAACAAGAATTGATCTGGCGCCCCTTTCACGATATCAGCATATTTTCTGTTTTTATTTCGTTTCATTTGTCCTGACTAGCACGTTGTAACAACAATGTTACAAGCTGATATTGAGATTGCATGATCTCGTGTCGAAGAGGTGACTGTTCGCATTGGTGCCAGTTTGAAATGCCCTATCACAAGTTGTAATATGATCTAAACAAAGGATAAGACGATAGTCACCGTTAAATACTATTCATAAGAAACAGTGGTATCCGGTATACCATATATACATACGTCTGACATACATGTCTTTTCCCAGGAAATTATTCCTGGAATATTTGTCCAGACGAATAAATCACGAGTACAAGGAGCAAAATAGTTTATGTGTTCGTTCGCTCCGAAACCCATGTAACATTGTAATTACGACCTACTATATTGAGATACCACTGCAATCGCCACGATACACATTAAGACATTGTCCACTACTGATAGTGCTACTCCGAAACCCTCTTAAATGTCATTATAATTGATTCTGTAACATCAGTTAATCACTCGATCATATTAGTATGAAAATATTCTGACCAGATACATATCATATCTACTGGACACTGAAGAAGGTTTGAGAGCACAGATGGAGACATTCTAAAGGAGCAGCTAATTGCATTTGGATAACCTAATTTTTAGATCACAGAAGAGAATCACTGATTTTACTATCGTTTGGTGGGACAAAACATATTAACCCAAGTAGGTTCGGGGAAACCATAGGCTAACACTGTATCCCACTGCATGATCACACGAGGCGACTAATGCCCCCTCCCCTCCCATTTCCTCGGCGAATCGGGGGATTTCTTCCGTGACTTCTACGAAGGGAACATGGAAGATACCATATTTGATATGCTGCCCCCATAGCAACACTGAGGATCTTTTCCGTTACCTATCTCCCCTATCTTCTTTCTTTTCAATCCTCACTGTTTTTCAGGCTGTGTCTCTGTAAGCATCCGTCCGCATATGACCACGGCTGTTGTGACGACGTTAAATCCCACATAAACCAATTCAGCCAGAATCTATCCGAAACAAGTGCATGAATGATCACTTTGATAGTCTCGTTTTATAAGGGGTTTTAGAGGTGATTTCTGATGTGCTCTCTTTGTTTTCAGGTTAAAGCTACCTTGCTGTCGTAAGCACGCCTATTCAATTACAGACGATAAGTTTGGAACAAGCCATAAAATAGCAACACGAAATAACTTTACGAAAGTTACACTGGTAGTGCGAGAATATAAGTTCAATTTTTATATGAGTAAATAACATGTCAGGTTTTGACTTTGTATGTATTTTTAAAATCCGACAAATGATTTTTTGTAGTTAAGCTTGGACCACACAATTAATGTTTTGGTTAATTCCACTTAGCCTACAGAACTGCTTTTTTAAATTTGAAATTAAAGGATAACTGTTGATTTGGTTTTTTGGTGTGTTTCACAGTGCGCTGTACTCGTTTCACAGTTGGACGTAATGCATATCAACAGTGTTAGTGGTTTTACATCATCTAAGATCAATTACACGAGATGCAGTATTCATTAATCTGGAATCAACTGCAGTATCGGGTTCTGTACATGCAAAGCTTCCCAACGGGTGTGCTTATATACTTCTTAAATAAAGAGTATACAGCGAGCTGGTTTACTTTTCACTTTTACTTGGCATCCTATATGCTTCTTAATGTTTCGGATGCCGGCCGATTCCAAGTTGTAGTGGTAAAATAAAGAGTATTAACCAGGTAGGCTTTTTATTACATATCTTCTTGTCTCTCATATCTGGTGCTAAACCGTTCAGATGCCGACCAATTCCAAGTAGCAGTAGTAAAATCAACTTCAATACTCTTTCGAGGTCAATGGCTTCAGTATATATTTCTTTTCCGATTAAGTCAGCTTGAAAACACATCAGGAGCAGATTTCGTAATTAAGATTTCATTAAAATTGTGTGCTACATTTATAGTACTGGAACTGCAAAGGGACATGACTTCATCAAGGGTGGTATATAAAGAGGGAACAACCTCTCCATCCAAACATTTAGCTGTATGTATTTTTTATGCATTGATAACCTTTTTTGTTCTGTTTTATTGTAGGTCCCCCCTGAAGGAACTTTGACCACTACCGGTATGTTGTGGAGGTCTTTCGTCAGAAGCCACCTTCTGACAATATGTGTGTTGGTCAATACAGTAGCAGGACTTTCTATTGGTCAGTCAGGTGATCACATGACCAATAATTACCGGTTTAAACGTGCAAATTCACCAGTTCCTAGAGGTTTCAATGGGAGAAATGTGTTCAACAGGAAAGGACGAGACATGCAGTATTCGCCTGAAACTCGTTCCAACTGTACGAGAAATTGTGGTCACAAAAAGGGTTTTCAAATTAAGTTCAATGAAATGATCCATATACAAAGACTAAAGAATCAAATTATTCAAAAGCTGGGTTTATCTACGAACGAGAAAGGAGATGTAAAAACACCGTTTGATACGCCTTCGTTAACACGGAATTCTAACACAACGCCAAAGTCAGATAAAAAGAAGAAACAACATCAGAAAAAGGAAACATCGTATATACGCGAATTAGTCAGTTTCTCGGAAAAAGCAGGTACGTAAAAATTAATTTTTCGTTTTTGGTTCTTGTTGTCATGTGGCCACAGTATACATAATGTAGAAACTGTGTGCTGTCATCTTGAATGGTATTGTGTATGTTAAACTGTAAAAAACGAGATAGCTGATTGTTTAGGTGCAAATTGTATCAAGCCACTTGCAAGTTTATAAGACACCTTAATATTCCTTCTTACAAACATTGTGTACGATTGATTTCTAATTTGATTTTCGGTCATCGATTCCCATAAGTGTTGACTCTGATATAGTGAATCTCCGATATTGTATGTCTTTCTTTTTTATTTTTTTTAATTCTGTAACAAATAATTTTTACTTTCATGCATGTGCATTGTAATTATTTAAAAATCGAGCATGACCAATTCATCATGACATGCAATTTACAAATCAGAACAATGCTTTATCTTGTTTAATGACTAAGCTAGCGAAGGCGATACGGTGTGATAATTGTGTCTCTGCGGAAAAGTGGAATGCTCGATGATTCAGTACACAGATTTAACACAGTGTCATTGCCTTGCAAATGAAAACTGTTAAAGCAAATTGGCTTTGAACAACAGTGGAATTCACCTTTCATACAGAACTTACGTTCAAAACCATTAAAGTTCCATTAAAAATAAATAGTAAACAGATACAGCTACATGTATAGCAAGAATACGTTAAAATGTAGTAATATCGCCTAAATGCAAATGCCAACGTTTTGCTTTGAGAAGCGTATCATATTTAGTCAAATAGGCAGTGACAAAATTCATGCCACTTTGTCATAAATATAGATTAAATATACCTTAAGCACCGCTTAAACCCGAATCAGCCATTCCTAACGCAACTTTATGCGTGATGTCGTAGTTTCTAACAAGAGGGGCTTTAACTAGCACTTCTAATGTTCACGGTTGTCATCATGTACAGTTTGCAAGCTAATTAGGAATATGGGCAAATTTCTAATAGCCATCACGATCTATATATCTAATATCATATTTCCTTGTTTTACATGAATCTCCATGGTTTTTGTTGATTTTGATGCGTGCATTGCTTCGTTGTTACTGACCCGAGTATGACTTTAAGCACGTCATTTAGATGTGACCTAGATTTTCATGTCGGGTTATGTCGATGAAACGGAAGACGCTTATCCCTCCAGAACACCAGGTCTTATTTTCCTTCTACTTTCTCAAGTTAATCACCGTATAAACCAATCCATTCTTCACTTTTGCCCTGATCTTATCGAGCTGAGGTTTTGTTCATACTTCGGTATTCACGTGCTGAGTCATGCTCTCTTTTGCAACTGTTTCGATGTCAATGTAAAGCTTTTTTGAAACGTACTTTTCATCAGTGAAATTAATAACGGGAATTATCATGACAGATATTACAGGGTATGCGTATTAAATTCTTAACAATAATGTGTCGGTCTTGGTTCTATCTTGGAAAAAGTGATAACTTTCGTTTTTTCTTTCTGTTTGGTTCCTGGTGTGTTTTTGTGTGGTCTTTGCGTTTGGATTTTGTCATTTTGCGCTAATGTTAATGGAATCGGTTTCTTATTTTTGTTCATTGTCTTTCAAAGTATTCAACCAAGCTCAATTAAATATAGCTGGCCCCATTTTGACGAATATTATGTAGCGGAAGGTAATTCCTTAAACTGCTGTTTTCCATGAGAATTTTCCCGGTTAGTGTTGAGGAAACAATTTTCGTGAAATATTTGTTTCTTTACTTTGCCATAGTTTTTCTTCAGTTTAAGCATTTTCATAGAATTTCGGCCATGAGTGTATGAAGAAACAAGGAAATATTCTTCATTTGTAAACTTTATTTCTGCAACATTTCTATCATTCCTGAAACTTGACCTGCTACTAACAGCAGATAACGTCAGAGTGAACAAGCACTTGTCGTACAAACAACACGACTACAAACTGCAATGCATGAATTGACGGCTTTCGGGACTGATTCTCCTTCATCCAAGCTACCGGCACCGTAAACATATCAGACTTGTTCATGTCAAACTACGAAACACTTTTAGCACGGGTGTACGAAGTCCGTCTTATCTCGTGTAAATCACTGGGTAAGTGATCTGTTGCATTAAGAAGACTTGGCAAGAAAATGTTCACGCGGCGAATTACATGAATGAAGGCAGCAATGCATTGTCTTATTATGACTACAGCATTCACATCACCCTCTACTCATTCACATAGTATGTCTCTTATGCTAGGTCTAGCTTCCTCATTCATTAACGCCCTTTGTGCACCGGAACGAATATGATTATATATAGCGAACACGTATGTTCGCGCAAAAGAACATCGTTGTGGAGAGAGTGAGGAACATTGCCGTCTCCGCATCAACAGTTCTTACGTAATTTGATTGGTCAGCGATGTGTTGATGTACTGCAACTGCAACGTACGTGTGACGTTTGTTTATGAATCTTTTGAAGTTAATACATATCGTAACGTTCCAAACGTTCTACCTGATAGTGACGTCATGATTATACACTACAATTGCCTTCTTAAGACAGGAATGCGTTTTTAAAATCGCTATAACATTTAAGAATATGCAACAAAATTACAAAAAATGGTTATACGTAATGTCAGATAGAATTTGGTATGTTTTGTGGTGTACGTCCTAGGAACAGCTAAAGCCATGCAAAGACGGGTGTCTAAGGATGCACCACTTAAATGAAAGAGTAGCCAAGAGAACATGAAGTCGTCTTAGTATAGGACACCGAAGAAACCCCCCAGCTCGTGCAGTAAGCCACACAAGTATCGTCTCCTACGACATGCATTGGAATATAGCAGAACCATTCTTTCACTGAACGTGCACAGGGGTGTCGTATAGAAGTAGTATACATAACGACTCGTGCACAGGGATGTCGTATAGAGGTAGTATAAATAACGACTCGTGCACAGGGATGTCGTATAGAAGTAGTATAAATAACGACTCGTGCACAGGGGTGTCGTATAGAAGTAGTATACATAACGACTCGTGCACGGGGATGTCGTATTCCGTCTTTGCGTATTGCAGAGTTATCTGCACTTGTGAGCAGGTATTGATTGTTACGTCATTTGTTTGTGAGAG
>JAUMHH010227851.1:0-26579 GCA_032359455.1 Chlamys rubida
CAGAGGGAAAAGGTAAGATTTTGAATTATCTCTACCTTTTGTTACTTTTAACTCATTCACCCCTGGAAACATATTTGAACTCTTTCAATTCAAAGGTTTGAATAGTCAATTATGAAATTTCAGGGGTGAATGAGTTAAAATCTCCTATAGCTTTCACGACAAAACTTGATTGCTTATAGCCTCTTTAAAACAAGTAATTATATATGTTCATATTTTCTGTTTAATTTTTCATATCTGTATAAACATAATAGGCTAAAACTAAATCAATCATCAAAATGGACAACAGAAATGTGTTATGAACGTATTTTAGATAATTTCTTAAGGTATATTTATTGCAACTTAATGAAGAAGAAAAATCATTCTTTTACAGCACAAAAGTTGAAGTTGCCGATTCCATGCAAGAAAGTACAGTTGACTTAACGCCTGACTTAAGTATAGTTAAGGTGGAGGCAGCATTGGGGGACGGAGAAACTGGAGGACTGGACATGCACGTTGATATGGCAGAACAGAGCATAATGCAAATGCAAGCTGGTGCATCGCATCACGAAGAATTCGAAGAACCAAGTGATGCAGAAATTGAGGAATGGGCGAGAGAAGAAATGTCGAATGAGGGTGCTAATATGAGCGGGGATCCCAATAGCTCCTGGTACATGGGATCTTACAAAGGTAGGAGTCTTCTTCTCTTCTTTTCAAATATCAATACATTATACATTTGAAAGAAAACCAGTGACGTGCTCCGACTTAGGATCATCCCATTGGATTTTTGGGGGAAACGTTTTCAGCATCCTAATTCGAAACCGTATCAAACCTAATTAGTGTATTTTTCTGCCCTGGTGCCAAATGCTAGAAAAATGATTTGTTTGCAACAAAGGTTTTACTTTCAAAATATGCATCTTAAATGACTTTAGATATATACTCTAAATTAATGGAACACCCACCTAGTTTTCTATCATGGAATGAAAAGAAACGGGCATAAAGTTACACTGAAAAACGGATGTTATGAACATAATGCAATACTTTTTCTGGTCGTCAATTTTGAAAAATATTTAATATATCCTCAATCCTGAACAAATATTTTGAAATCCATCTGAAAAACAAGGATTTATCATGATAACATCAGTGTATTCAAATCAAAGAGTTCAGTTTGAATGTTGTAATTGTTTCAATGTATATACAGTATTTCAGAACTATTAAATCCTGGTTTTCTTTCATATGAGAATGTGTTGATACTTTACAAAATCTGTTCAAAGGCTGTTTCAAAAACGATTATTGTATTATATGGACTTTATACAAGTGGAATGTTTATTTCTTTGTTTCTTTGGGTTTGTGGGTAGTGGTGTCAAACAATTTCCAAGTGCGCACAGTTTTGGCAATTTTTTCTGCAGTTGGAAATTCGGTTTTATGTATGTTTTTACTGGACAATTAAAGGAATATTGAAAACAACCAACCAAATTATTTTGCATTTGCAGGAAAAAGTTTATTATTGTTAAGTAAGTTGAAGGCAGTGCCAATTAATTAACAATTTATATGATCAGTTCGGATTGAAGATCGTATTCTAAATTTTGGCAAATCAGTAACACAAGTTATTGGATTTGTTACAGAAAAGGCCATGAATCCAAAACAGCAAGCTAAAGAACATGTAGCTACAAATCGAAGTGCTAAGCTGTACTATCAAGAAAATGTCCACCTTCCTGCTAATTTTTATAATGATATACCAGAGGAATATAGATTTGATATGCCAACCTTGCTTAATTTAAAAGCAAACTCCTCCAGTCCAGGAAATTTTGCCAAAAAAGTGTGTGAGCGTTTGTGGCCGGAGTTGTACGGTGAAGAGAAAATCCGGATGAAATACTCGTATTACGGGGGTGGCGTAAAGGGCAAAATGGCTTTGGATGATGTCAGGAAGGTCATCCTTAAAAAATATGTTGTTCTCTTCTTTCCTTTTTGTACCATGGATATGATCTGGAAAAATAACATTGTGGCTAAAATCAATGAATCTCTGCGTAGACGTGACCTTAAGAAGGTCCGAGCGTTGTCTCAGCAGGAAGGCAGGTGATGGTTGTTTGATTGTGTTGAGTTGAGTTTGACGGAGGACTTAATTGGTGGCTTGTGTAGACATTTATGTAACGGGGTAGGTTTAACAACAAACTTATTACGTTCAGAGGTGCAAGTGATTAAAAACGGTAGAAGTGTTTTTCCTGGCAAAGGACTCCATTCAGGGAGGCTGTATAGATTTGAGTTAACAGACTTCCCATTATCAATTGAACTTGTGGTTTGATGGTCTTAATAGGTTGGACTTGATTACAATAACAACAGAAAAGGTTAATACCTATCATTTGTTAGCCAGTAGGAAGAATTGCGGGGAGGACGAGTTTTGAGGGAATCGGAGGAGTGGATAGTAATTCTACTGTTGTTGGGTCTGTTACAGAGATGGATAGTAATCGGGCAGTGAGTACCCCAGGTGTGCCTCCCTTCTTCTATCAAGGGAACAATGAAATCCCAAAAGAATTTTACGATGACATACCAGAAGAATATAGATATGATAAGCTGTCTCTTCTCGATATGGAAATGAATTCTGTAAGTCCAGGAAATTTTGCGAAGAGAATATGTGTGCGACTTTGGCCAGAACTGTACGGACCTGATAATGAGAGGTTGAAATATTCTTACTTTGGCGGTGGTGTTAAAGGGAAGTTTGCTTTAGATGATAAAAGGAAGAGTTTTCTCAGAAAGTACGTTCTCTTCTTCTATCCAGATTGTGCTAGTGATATGATCTGGAGGAGTACAATTGTTACTAAAATCAACGAGTCCTTGCGTAGACCAGACAAGAAAAGTTCACACAGGAACACAACTAAAGATTCAGTTTAATATAGTGTGCCTTATGTTGAGTTGTACAGAAGGTATAGTTGATTCTTTGGGTGATTGGTCTCGTGTTCCGCTGGTGCGTGGAATTAAAAGTTTAATAAACATTCCATTTGTTATGTTTTTTTATCACTGAAATTAATTGGTTTATTGTGTTTTCAAACATTAAATTCATTCCTTGAATACATAAATGTGAATATTTGATGTTTTATTTATTGTACAGCCTTTGAACACTGTTACGGGAAGTGACCTACTTCTACGTGTTTCACCCACTGTTGCCATGGTTACAAGTTATGATGGGTGAAACACAGGAAGTAGGTCAATTCCTAATATATACTACTGTACAAATACAAGCTGAAATTACTATAGCAAAAAGTCAGATAAAAAAATAAGCCAGAATGAAATTATTAATTGAAGTTTTTCCCTGTGACTTTATTAAAGATGGATTCCAGCTAATTTTCTGAAATATTGCACCATTAGAAATAAAATACTTTTTTTCTGTATGACCTTTCAATAAGTGTACCGAGTGAAGTCATTTTAAGAAGAATATTCAAACAATTTTACCTGCGGTGCTAATACGTAGTTCAGTTAATTAGAAGATAATTATCCTGTGTTGATTGATAAGACTCCCATAAAGGGTCACCCTTTTTAGGCCAGATGTCCTTGTCAACATATAACTTCCCAGTAGTTATACAGCTGACTTGAAGGGATAAGACATTAAAGCATATCAAAATTAATAAGCTCTTGTGCCTGATGTATTAATCAATTTTTATTACAAAAAATGCAACATATAATCAATACTCACACAACCTGTATATGCTGCACCTTCTCCACCTAGTATCCATCCTCATAAAGGGAAGATAAATATTTAAAAGAGAAAAGATATTATCATGCTTGAATATGTATCCGGACCGGATTCAAACCCAGGACCTCCATATTCTAGACGGACGATCTAACTATTGAGCTTTCTTGTTGCCCCAGTCAAGTCCAGTTACAACTATACAGAAAATCTGGGAGAATCTATCTTTAAATAAATTTCACAGCATTTTCAATATTTTTTAAACTTTTAATAAAAAATAAACTATTATTTAACAATTTTGAATATATATGTGTGAAATATATTGGAATTCATTGAAGTGATATACTTCTATTTTGGTGTAAGTTTTGTTGAGAAAATCTATGACTTCTTGTCTTGCGATAGAAAATTTCAGCTTGTTAAGTACAGAACTGTAACATGTTTTTTTATACAACATTGTTGCCATAGTTATTCTATTATTTACTGAACATGATAGTGATCACAATGAAAACGTATTAAATTTGAGTTTAATTGGCAATTAAGAATTTGTGATAAAGGCAGTCCTGCTATTGTATAACATAATTATGTATAACTGGCTGATAAAAGAAATATGTTTCATGATTTCTTGTATTCGATGTATGCCAGATTCTGATTGACATGTTATCTTGAACACTTGAGATTTTCTATAAGGATTGTATAAGTAAATGTTGGGTTTCTTATCGATGGTCTTTGTGGTGGTTCAGTTTGGTTCTTGGACTTCCGACTGTTAACTAGAAATATTTAGATCTGACCTATATTTATCGTAGAGACTCCTTAGGATTTTGAGGTCATGTCAAAAGAGGCTGACAACATTTCTCCCTTTCTGTGATTTTGAATACATCCCAGGAAATACTACAAGTTTATTGCACTGAAGTGTGGCAAGGGAATTACTGTCAATACTGAATATACTCTGCTATTTGATCTGTTTCGACCTTCTAGACAACCAACCCCATATGTAAGAAAATCATTGAAACAATGATGTTTGAATTGTGATCACTATCATGTGGGGATAACTCTGGTCTGTTCACATGTATACGCTCAGTTAAAGCTCCAGAGAAAGTCAATTAAGAGCTGACCTAACGAACAAGTCGGCTTGCTATTCTGCAATATGAGTATATGACTTATTGACAGTAATTATAATGCCTTGTTGCTTCAAATATCAGTTGTCTCTTCGATGATTGTGAAAACAAATAAAAAAATAGTTTGCTGGGTCAGACTTCCGTAAAGTTGACTTTCTCTTTAATAAGTGCAGTGGGCAAGTCTTATCTCAATATCAGTATCTGCTTACATCATCTATTTTAAAATTTATACCCTCTAAAAATTGGTTTAATATATTGCACTCCATATACTAATACATATGCTTTATATGCTATTGTGTAAACCTTTAGTAATCGGTATTGATGTTTATATGTATCAGATTGAAATAAGACTTGGCAGTTGCTCATGAGCAAAAAAGGATGTAGCACAAATTTGAAAAAATGTATTGAATTATTGTATGATACAAAGTTGTATCTCACAACAAAGCTTGCATCAAATTTGTGAAACATGGGCCTTCATGGGGAAAAAACAAACCAGAATTTTTTGAGAAATGCTGCAAAATTTTGGAGCCAAAAAAGAAAGAAAATATTTGTGTTGGTTTGTTTTTTTTCCCTGTGAAATATTGATTGTTTGCAATGTTGGTATATTTTATGAAGACAGAAAGTAATGCTTCACAAAAATAACCCATCTTGTAACTTAATTCAAAGGAAAAACAATTTTGTTTTTGTAATACAATTTAAAAAAAGGATAATTATGGATTTTGCAAACAATCAAATTGCCTATTTTACTATAAAATAAATTGTGAAATGCACACACATACACGCATATACTTGATGGTACCCGAGTTATTCTGTTGGGGATCAAGCTCCCACCGACTTGATCGCTGGACAGACTAACTCTGATATTGTACGCTGCTGCTGTTGCTGCCGGGGAGGACCACCACCGTTTTGTATTCATGTTCTAAAAAGTGTTTGAAAGAAATTGTAAATTTTACATTGATCTTGAATATATTGTAAGATATCCATTTGTTGGAAGAGAAAGAGAAATATGCAAGAATAATGCATACAAAATATGTTTTGAAAATTTCATGAATACAAATTGTGAAGGTAAGTGCGGACACATTGTAGGTATAGGAATAATTCAACAACATTTTGTATAACTTGGTGATGAAACCCTCCATTTGCATACAGTTTGTTGGCTTGAATTATGACATTACTTACCCATATGCATACACCAAAGACATAAAAGGGGCTGGGAAGAGCGGCGGGCAGGGGAGGGAACTGTAGCGATGACCTTGTGCTGAAGATGGAACATAATGAAAATAATAAAAATCACAAACCAGAACACACGAATATCTATAAAACAGTACCGGATGTAATCCGTAAAAGAATTGAGTTACCAATCGTAAATACATCCGTAAAAGTATTGAGTTACGAATCGTAAAATGAAATTGAAGGATGATGTTCAGATGATTCTCGTACTGTGGATATAACATAGCCTTATATAATGGCAGACATGATGGATTATGCACGGATACCAACAACATTTACGATTGTTCAAGAAGGGATGTTTGTATACTAGTAGTGAAAATATTGCGTTATGAAGCTCTGGATGTTGTGGGTTTTGGTAGCTCTCGAAGTACGAATCGTTTTGACCACTTTGTACCTGTCCAAGCCAGAAAATTCTTTCTTGTCTTGATAGGTGGGATGTTAGCATGGAGTCTGGTTTTGTAGTAACAACTCACACGATTCCTTCCTTGTGTGTTTTAGGGATGGGATACGGAACTTCTCCCAGTCATCTACATTCGGAATACTCCTCTGTCAACATGCCCCAATGGCCAGATATTTATTCTCACAAGTTGTCGGTTGTACCGGGTTACAAAAAAGCCCCGGCCACACCAAGCTTGCCCTATATCAGAACTGTGGATAAGTGGAGGAAAGAGCTTGAGGCTGATTGGCTAGATTTGGAGATTGAAGGGAATTTTGTTGTTCAACTATCCTGTAATGTATGCAAAAAGTATTCGATTCAGAAAATAGGTCCCTACATCACCGGGACTAGAAATGTAAAGAAGGGATCTGTACTTTTTCATATGAGAAGTGACTCTCACCAGCAAGCTATGAAGGTCAAACATGATACCAACCAGGGCTTACCGTCCTCTTCACTACCAATGTAGACATTCTAGTGTGTATCTTATGCTTGTGACATTTTTGAACTTCTGTGACCTTCACAAAGGTTGTGTGACCTTGATGTAGATTCCGTGTTCAGGAATGGGTACTTGTGAGTTGCTACGGGGGTTTTCTTCTCTATAGTTTGTTCAGTGCTTTGTATCTAGTTTAAAGACATCACTAAAACTAAGAATTTCCATTTACAAACGTCCTCACTTGTGTATTTTAGGGCCAGGAAGTTTACCGGATCCCTTTTCGTCTGTTCATCCTTTTGCGATGATGAATTCTCATCAGTTTCAAGATAATCATCTATCCACTACGTATTTCGATCATACATCATTTAAGTACAATTTCAAAAAGCCAGCCACAAGCACAGTTGGATCAACGAACTCACCTTATGCTAGAACAGTTATCAAGTGGAAACAAGAGCTGAACGCTGATTGGCTAGATTTTGAGGTCAAAGGTGACACGGTTGTGGAGTTGTCTTGTAAAGTTTGTAAGGAATATTCTGTACAGAAAACGAGTCCTTATGTTCATGGGACGAAAAACGTTCATAAAGCTTCGGTGATATTCCACATGAAAAGTGACGCTCATGCAGTGGCTCTGAGGATCATGCAAGATATTAGAGCTGAAAAAAACAAGTAATAATTGTGTTTAACAGTGTGGAAAAGTAAGAAAGGGAAGACATTCTCCTTCATACCACGAACATTCAGTGTTGTTTTCCTGTATAGAGAGAGTATTATTATTTGATAAAGAAGGAAAAAAATCCAATAACTTTGAAAAGATATTATTTAGTGCAAAAAAGCCAAAAATCATTGCTTAATAAACATACATTTTCTGTATCAAAGATGAGGATTTTGCTGATTATTAAATGTTTTTGTTTCAAATTTTGTCTTGATTTTAATTTTTCCGTTTTTGAGAGGTGTCAACATTTTCAAAATGTGTGTATAGTTTCACTTCAGTTCCGATAGATTTCATCAAGGCTAGTCTTGTCTGCAGATCATCTGCATAGTGACAGGCCACCTTGTAAAGGACATTGAGTAAAATGAAACAATAAGTTAAAAATCATTTGAGCAACATTAGGTGTCTTGGGGAAATATTTATTTGTAAAACTGCAATCCTCCAACCTATTACAGTTGTCTGTTATTATAAGTAACAGAAAATGTCTTTTGTACGGGAATTTGGAAACTAGATGGGTTAGATTTGGGGATGATATGTTTCACAACTGTTGTAGTATCGTTCTGAATTTATGTACATGTGAGGATTTAGAGCAATTTAATAGTAAAACCCATCAACATACCGTGACTGCTAGTATACTCTGCCATCTTTACATCTATGTACCCTGTATGAAATGTGATGTGGGTATTTTGACCTTGAGTAGGTTATGTGACCTTGTGAAACACTTCACCTATGACCTTTTACAGTCATTATGATCTTTACACAAGTGCTGTGGTGTCTGTATGCCATGCTTCCTGAATTCTAGAGTTTCCTGTAACACGAGTAGGTTGTTGCAGATACATATCCATTCAGAGTTCTCTTCATTTACAAACGTCCTCACTTGTGTATTTTAGGGCCAGGGAGTTTACCGGATCCCTTTGCATCCATTCACCCTTTCGGGATGATGAATTCTCCTCAGTTTCAGGAGAGAAATAGCAATGCTTTAGCAGCTTCTTATTCTGATCATATGTCGTATATGTACAATTTCAAAAAGCCAGCTACAGTTGGACCATCAACTTCACCCTATGCCAGAACAGTTGCCAGGTGGAAACAAGAACTCAATGCTGATTGGCTAGATTTTGAGGTTAAAGGTGACGTGGTTGTGGAATTATCTTGTAAAGTTTGCAAGGAATATTCTCTACAGAAAGCAAGTCCCTATGTTCATGGAACGAAGAATGTTCATAAAACCTCCGTGATATTCCACATGAAGAGCGATGCTCATGCCGTGGCAGTGAGAATCAAGGAGAGTACTCGGACAGAGAGATTGTAGCAGCGACAATATAGAGATCTTGAATTGTGTTGTTAATATTTGAGACGTGGGACCATGGCAAAAATTTCTAATGTAATGACTTACTAGGAACAAATACGGACATTAAGGTATAAAGAATATAACCTTGGAAATTGATATTTCTATCATGTGTTTTTTACCACCATAGAACTAGACTTGAAAAAGTATTATTTTTCTGCTTACAAATCTAGGATTGTCTACAGGGTAAACTCCACTCAATGTTTGTTATTAAATATCACATTTTAAACTTTCGCTTTTTGGCCGGATTGCAACGCAATCAGGGCTTGCAGATGGGTGATTCCCGTCTGTTTGTCTGCAATAAGGTTAAGAAGAATGGTGAAGCTCCGTTTCCAAGTTATTAATTATCCTTCAACTAAACTTACATGGCTTATGTATCTAAGGATGCTTATCACATGCTTCAGTGACCAGGTTAAGTTTGGTTGAGGTCGGGCCCCATCTGCACTATGGTTTAGAAGATTGGTTTATGTCACTTACCAAGTAACTACTTATCCTACAACAACTTAACTTGCACGGTTTATGTATCTAAGGATGCTTATCACATGGGATGCTTCGGATGCTGGTTCTGACCTACATTTTCCACTTCAGTTACCAGGTTAAGAAGATTGGTTAAGGTCAGTTACTAAGTAACCACTTATTGTACATCAACTTAACTTGCATGGCTTATGTATCTTAAAGGATGCATATCACATGTGATGCTTTACATGAACATGTAGTGTAGCAATCCGGCCACATCGCCATTGGCGGTTCTTGTTTATTTATTTTTCATGCATTACGAGACGGAACAACAACGGTATATTTTGTTTTGTTTCATAATTCCCATGCCATAATGATGATTTTGTAGTTTGGTGGCTGTTGACCTGTGACCTGACCAGAGAGTATTGTATTTGACTAGGCTTGTTGTATTTGTTAACCCTGTCATGTTGACCATACTAGAGCAGCTTTGTTCTTTCTTCTACACCCAGGCTCCAGTGTCGAAGACCAGTACCACATGCCACCAGGTGTCGACACCAGTCCTTCCGGAGTTTATAAATGTGGAATATGTAACGTTGGTTTTGATACAGGAGGAAAACTTAACAATCACAAACAGATACATTCTCGTTCTGGATACCTCTGTCCCGTCCCACTATGCCCACATCGTTTCCCGAACACTTTACTCCTGAAAGATCACCTGGTGAAGGATCATGAATGTGCATACATTCATTTCTGCTTGGAGTGTGGGAAGGGTTTCAAGTCCTCTGTGGGTTACAACAATCACCACAAGTTGTACCACGGTCGAGCACAGGACTGCCCCTCCTGTCACATCTGTGGCAAGATATTCCCCACCAAAAGTAACCTCCTTGTGCACCTCAAGAAACACTCGGTTGACCGACCGTTCACCTGTCAGAAGTGTGGCAGATCTTACAAATATAAACAGACATTCAAGGACCATTACTGTAGTTAGTGTACGTGTGTTCATTTTTGTATTGACCAAGATTTTTGCAAGTTCATACTTACATTGACTGTTACTAATGTACAAGTTCATTTGTGTAGAGTGCACCTGTTCATGCTGGACTAGAGGTGGTGTTGAAATTCATACTCGAGTGAACTGAAACCTTGTAACTAATATTGAATAATGAAGCTAATTTCTTTAGTCAAATATTTAATAAGGAATATAGAAAAACTACCCAGAACAGTTGTTCTGCAGTTCATAAACTCCTTTATACAGTAAAAAAATATTTTCTATATACAAATGCACATAATGATGAGACTGTCTGAAATTTTGGTTGATTTCTGTGTTGCATCCATCATTAACCAGTTTGTAAGCTCCTCTTGACATAAATGTAACATATATGCAGGTGAAAATTTCTTCCGACCCAAGGCTAGAGGTCATTCATGTAGGTAAATTATCTCATTTATGTAGGTAAAAGCAGCTAGTGATAATTGTAGTTTCTCCAGATCTTCCAACATTGTCCAGTTTATGAAGGTATGCTGTTTTTCTTCATCCAGGTAGATCCTCTTTTGACGCAGAAAGAATTGTTGGCACCTCGTTTCCGTGTGAAAATTGCAAACTTGTGTATTCGGCTGCGGAAGATTTAAAGACGCACCAGAAATCTCACAGAGTAGGCCCCGAAGAATTCACATGTGAAGTCTGTTACACAGAGTTCAAAGATTCAGAACAACTGAAAAATCACATGATCTATAGCCATGGAAACCAGTATAAACACCTGTGCTTTAATTGTGGGAGAGCGTTCAAGTCGTATCCATCCTTCAACAATCACAAGCGCTTGTTTCATAGGCCTGATGTCCAGTGTCCAGTGTGTGACATTTGTGGGAAAATCTTTCCGTACGAAAGTAACTTACAATTTCATTACAAGCGACATTTGGAGGTTAGAGAGTTCTCTTGTTATCAATGTGGTAAATCGTACAAGTACAAACAGTCTTTAAAGGAACACATCTGCAGCTAAGTCGAAAAAGGCAGTATTTCATAAAAGTTGTCAATTTAAATAAATTCTTATGAATTGTTGTACACCTGTATTAATGACTCTAGCTAGCACTGATGGAAGCATACATATTGAAAAGCACAAAATACCTTGTGACATGTAAACTTCATATGACCGATTCTCGTATCATTTAACTTCTCCGGTATATTTGTAAAAAATGCATATTATTTTGAAATGGTATTATTTCTTTATCTTGGTTGGTTGTGTGATCGGGGACCGTTTCTATATATAGTCTGTATTGGTTTCTGTTTGGCAAGCCAATACTTTGAATTTCAGGTTGTGAATACTTTTGTGCCCTACATAAGAAATGGATTGACAGTTGAAGTTGTGAGTTTGTCTGCTGTTTAAGGCAATGTTACATTTCGTACATAATTTCTGTTACCTGCCATATAGTCACTGAAGGTGTCCTATTTCTGTTTTGTTTAGGTGAACTCGTGGTAGATGACAGGTTCGGCTCCTCTTTTCCGTGTGAAATTTGCAATATTGTTTTTTCATCTACTGACGATTTAAAGACGCATCAGAGGTCACACAGGAATGGTCCCGAGGAATATACCTGTGAAGTCTGTCACACTAAATATGCTGATTGTTTCCAGCAAAAATCTCACATGCTGCAAATGCATGGACAAGAATTCAAACATTTTTGTTTTGCATGTGGAAGAGGTTTTAGATCTTATCCTTGCTTCAACAAGCACAAACGCCTGTTCCACAGGCCGGACTTGCAGTGCCCAATTTGTGACATTTGTAGGAAAATCTATCCTTTCCAAAACACCCTTGATTACCATTATAAGAAACATTCGGAGGTTCGATCATTCAGTTGTAATCAGTGTGGAAAATCCTACAAGTATAAAAAGTCTTTGAAAGAACACACTTGTCTAAATTGACTTTGACAACTCTTTCACTTGACCTAGACATGATCTATTCAAACAATGTTGCCATGCCTACCAAAATAAAAAGGTTCTAAAAGGAGTTACGTGGCGACTGCTACAGGTTTAGTATAGTAACATGAAAAGAAATTAAAAAAACTGACGTCTGGTTTTGAATGGAAAGACGAGTTGCCATAGTGAGACATTGTTCAGGTTTTGCATCAGAGTGTTTCTGAAGTTTTCTTTTACTTTTGTTAGTGTGTTAAATACCAGGTATCTGAAAGCTTCCCTATTTCTGTTTCCTATAGGTAAACTGTATGGTGGTGAACGAAGCCATGCTTCAACTGATTATTCCGAACGGATACTGGGAGGCTCCTTTCCATGTGAAATTTGTAATATTGTGTACACTTCCGCAGAAGACTTAAAGACGCACAGGAAGGGTCATAGAATCGGCCCTAACGAATTTAGCTGTGAAATCTGTCGCGTTGAATTTGAGAATTTAGATAAACTTGAGACACACATGTTGCAGATTCATGAACAGCAGTTCAAACATTTATGTTTACAGTGTGGTAGGGGCTTCAACTCGTACTCCAGTTTCAACAACCATAACCGATTGTTCCATAGAGCCGATTTGACATGTCCTGTGTGTGAGATATGTAGAAAAATATTCCCATTTGAGAGTAATCTTCGAAATCACTACAAAAAACATTCAGATATGAAAGAATATGCTTGCCAGACCTGTGGAAAATCTTTTAAATACAAACAGTCGTTAAAAGAACATGGCTGCTATGAAAATACAAACAGTCGTTAAAAGAACATGGCCGCTATGAGAACAAGCTGCAGTAGGAATTTAACACATTCCTGTACCAGTGATATTCATTCAGTAACCTTATATCTCTTATCTCATGCAGCCTTGCCTGTTTCTTTTCTTTGTCCAGGTCATGGGTCATTGGGTCAAGATCGGTTTGATGGAACCGCCGACTTTTTAGGAAGAATCTGTGGAAGTTCATTCCCGTGTGATATTTGTGAAATTGTGTACTCGTCGGTGGAGGATTTAAAGACGCACAAGAAATGTCACAGAAATGGCCCTGCCGAATATCGCTGTGAAGTCTGTTGTGTAGAACTCGCCAGTTCTGATCAGCTGCATTGTCACATGACCGATTTACACAAACATCAGTTCAAACACATGTGTTGTGATTGCGGACGAGTATTCAACTGTTACACGAGTTTTAACAATCATAACCGTCTGTTTCATCGAGCAGATTTGAAATGTCCGGTGTGTAAGATTTGTAAAAAAATATTCCCATTTGAAAGTAACCTTCGCCAGCACAGCATTAAACATTCCAGAGTGAGAGAATTCAAATGTGACAACTGTGGTAAATGTTTTAAGTATAAACATACACTGAAAGAACACATTTGTACCTTAAACGCCACAGGTTCCATTAAGGAGGAAACCAAAATGTCCACCACTTCAAACACTAACTGAATTAGACAGGTGTTTGGTCAAAGTAATCATTAGATAGTTTTGTCAAAATGTTTTAATACTGGTGGCAGGGATCGGTTTGGTTTGTTTGTTTTAAGTCGTATTAACATGGAAATAGTATTTTTGGTTGACAGTTAAGAACTAGTGTTTGCATCAAGGTTGTACATCATAAGTCAGGTCTGTGAAGGTTGTTTTGCCAGAGGTCACAGACCCGCGACATGAGGATGAGTAAGAATCACATGTCTGATTAATGATGAAGACTGTCGATCGACCAAGAGAAACATCTACATAATCTACTGGTGACGATTTCTGGTCACCGAGAATGTTTACAATACTTGTTTCTTAGACACTTGTTGTAGGAAGGTGCAGTCGAGACTGTTTCAAGCCCCACTGTAAGTCGGCATGGTTTGAGAGATAAATTACAGCTACCTTTACTTCTGGTTATGTGGTAATGTACATATTTTGTCATACTGTTTGATATTCATATGTGTGTTCACCTGTCTGAAGACTTGATTTCTTGTTTTGGTCAGGTGACCACAGAATACCAACAGACGACAACTACTGTGAGGCGTTGTTGGAATATGCCGACAGGCTGGCTGCCAAGCATCGGTGCCCAATATGCAACATAGTATACCCAACTAGTGAGGACCTGAAGACGCATGGTCGATCTCACAGTGACGGCCCTCATCTTCATCTGTGTGCTTTGTGCGATGTCGACATGGGTACACTAGAAGACCTTAAAAGTCACTTGTACTTGCTGCATGGTTCAAAGTTCAAACATTTCTGCTTCGATTGTGGTAGAGCCTTCAAATCCTACCCGAGTTTTAACAGTCACGAGAGATTGTTTCACCGGTCAGATACAAAATGCCCAGTATGTGAACTCTGTGGGAAAATATTCCCATTTGAGAGCAGCTTGAAGCTTCATTTGAAGAAACATTCCGAGTTGCGGCCATTTATTTGTAGTGTCTGTGGAAAGTCCTACAAACACAAAGCAAACCTGGCTAGTCACTCATGTACATAGTTCTTATTGCCCAAATAACATCACGCATGTACATAGTTCTTATTGCCCAAATAACATCTCCAAATTACGTAGAGTCCAGGTGAAAGGCTCATAAAGGTTAAAGTTCATTTAAGTTTAATGAGGTCAAATTTCGTTGACTAGATATTCTGTTGTAATCAAAGGCATTAGAGGGTCAAAGTTCGCTGACAAGATATTGTGATGTACAATAAACCATTGAGGTCAAAGTTCATAAATCAGGTACACAGTGCTTTGTAATGCAAGTGAACTTTCAGAACGTGTGTAGGAATCTGCCAATGGGCCTTCAGTTTATGATCTGTTGCCATGGAAATAAAGCAATTCTGGGCTGAGGAAGCAGGAGCAGTTTCATTAGTATTTGTACTATTGTGTAAGATATGTATATGCTTTAATATGTGAATAATCTTGTTCATTGATTGTTATGAATGTTTCTTGATGTTTCTTCAGTAGTTGTAAATAATAAGCAATACGTTTATGCATTTTTTTCTCTTGAAAGAAAAAATGAAACCAGTTTTGTATTTAGTTTCAGAAGGATAACTTGGATTTGATCTGTGTATATTTAAGTTGTAAGACACAAATAAAAATGTTTTCTTTTGAAAATTTGTTTCCTTATTTTTCTTGAAGACAGTGCAATATTTTTCAATATTTATCTGGTGTTCTTCTTTCCTTAATAGAGGTTAGACTATACTTGTTCACCTGGAAATGATACCATAAATTAATTGAAGTAGATCGTGCTCCATATATGGTCAATATGGTCTTTAAGAATATTTTCAGCATCTTGTTTATCACAAAAACTAGCCCTGCCTGGAAAGAAATGTAGAGTACCAGTAAATTTTGCTGAGTTTCTGAAGGACTATTTCTCTGTTTTGTTTAGGTAGAGCCTCGTTCGGTGATGAAACATTCGATTCCTCTGTGGATATGTCGGATCGGATGTCAAGCTTCGCATTTCCGTGTGAAATTTGTCGAGTTGTGTATTCCTCCGCTGAAGATTTAAAGACCCACCACAGGTGTCACAGAGTTGGCCCTGAGGTTATAGGCTGTGAGATTTGTCATGTTGTCGTGTCCAGTGTTGAACACCTGAAAGCACACATGACTCAATCTCACGCAGAAGAGTTCAAATACTTGTGTTTTGATTGTGGGCGAGGTTTTACATCTTACTCCAGTTACAACAACCACCAGCGGCTGTTCCACAGAGCCGATTTAAAGTGTCCCGTGTGTAACATTTGTTGGAAAATATTCCCATTTGAAAGTAATCTACGGTATCATTACAAAAAACATTCAGAAGTACGAGAATATGCATGCGAACATTGTGGAAAATCATACAAACACAAAGGGAAGCTAAAGATGCATAACTGCCTGATGTCGGGACAGCCTCCAGTATAGAGAGCTTTACCGGGTGTGGCATATATCATTCTCAAAACTGGATACAAATTCACCATGTTTGACCAAATGATAGATATCGGATGATAAAATACAATCCTTAAATAACTTTTAAAATTTAACGGCTGCTGTATTGAATATGGTTAAAGTATCATACAAAACTCCGGTATCTGGATGAGATGTACCTCTACTAGTAGTGGTGGTTGCCGACATTTCTCACCTGTATCTCTTAACTAGCATTGGTTACCATTGACAGTTCCTGCTTATATTTTAAACCTGGTAGTGGTTACTGTCGGCAGTTCTTGTTGATTTCTGTACAAGTAGTGGCTCCTCGTCACTTCTCGCATGTATGCATGTATCTCGTCTGTCAGTGGTTACTGTTGGCTGTTTTTCGCCTATATTTAAACTAGTTGCGGTTACCATTGTGGTGACCTTTATTGTCCTGAACTAGTGGTGACTGCTGTTGGCGGTAGTGTGTTTGCAAGTTCCTGGGGAGTACTGATATTCTGTTTGTTTTGTTTAGGTAAACTGTACCCTCAGGAAAGTGGTATGGGAGAGGATGACCATGTGTTCTCCGAACCGATAGGGCCCAGTTCATTTCCCTGTCGTACATGCAACTTGGTCTTCTCCACAATGGACGACCTAGCAACACATGATCGACGTCACCACATTGGCACAGAAGACTGGCACTGCCGTATTTGTCAGTTAGACTGTCGTAACGCGGTGCAGCTCAAGTGCCACTTGATACAAGTACACCGACAAGAGTTCAAGAATCTGTGTTTCGAATGTGGAAGGGGTTTCAAGTCGTATTCCAGTTTCAATACACACAATCGTCTGTTTCATCGGACGGACATTAATTGTCCAGTATGTCCTATTTGTAGGCGGGTCTTCCCCTTTGACAGTAAACTCCAAGTCCATTTAAAAAAACATTCAGATGACCAACCTTATTTCTGCAAAGTCTGTGGGAAAACTTACAAATACGAATGGAATTTGAAAGTGCACAACTGTATTCATACACAAGGGTCATCATAACTGGAGTGTCCATTCCTTGTTGTAAATTGTTATAATTTGTGAACCGCTTTGAGACGACCTACGCACTAGGTTATGATATAGTGGTATACAAGAACCCTGAATTATTATTATTATTGTTCAAATCATCAAAGTATAAAACTGATGAATGGCCTACTTTTATTTTATTTTCAAACTTTGCCTGTGTTTAAAATCAAGCACAAAGGACACTCTGAAATGTTATATTGTAACAACAACAGGAATAACATCAGCAGGAAATGAGGTGTGTGATAACGTTAAAGCCATTTCTGTCTGTAGGGAGTTGCAAAGGAAATAAAGATACAGTAATGTGAAAAAGCAAGGCAGTATTTCTAGTTGCCCAAAAACGTTTTTCCTTTTTTTGTGGGGCCTGGTGTGATCTTTGTATCAAAGACAAATTTGTATATGTGTTTGTTATTTACAATAAAAAGTTGGAAAGATTGATTTGTGAGAATTTGATTGCATCCTTTCAGCAGATAAGACGATAACATTTTCAGTGGATAAGCTTGTTAAAATGTCTTTTTCTGCAATTTAAGCCTGTTTTGTAGACGAGTAAATTGATCCAGATTTATTTGTTTTATTTAGGTGAACACCTCAAAAAGCGAGCTGGTATGGACGATGAAGGATTTCCTTGTAATATCTGCAACATAATATACTCAAAAGCGGAAGATTTGATATCCCACAATCGCTGCCACAAAACGAATGATACTTGGCGTTGTCAAGTTTGTTTCCTCGACTTTTCAAGTATTGAACATCTGAAAAGACATATGACACAAAGTCATAATAACCAATTCAAGCATTTCTGTTTTGACTGTGGACGAGCTTTCTCCGGAGATTGGGGTCTAAATGCTCACAATCGGTTGTTTCATCGCCCCGATGCTAAGTGTCCTGTCTGTTCTATATGTCGAAAAATCTTTTCTTTTGACAGTCAGCTGCAAATTCACCTTATGAAGCATTCCAGTGACCAGCCATATTTTTGTGAGATCTGTGGAAGAACGTACAAATATAAACGCAATTTAAAGCAACACAATTGTTTACTCACCTAAAGCAGCTGTTACAGGCATGAAACTGAAATGGTGAACTCTCAAGTTCCACACTTGCGTCTAGAAAAAAACAATCATTGTTAAATTAAAAAACAACACTATCGAGGCACATCATGGCTGAAAGTAATTTTGAGGGCTTCAATCCGGCATCCATTTATTCTCTTACTAACAACCCAAATTTTATTCATATAGTAGAACTAACAGCAGAGGAATGTAAAAAAAATATTATAGTCGGAATAAAATCTGTAAATACATTAATGGACTGATGACTTTTAAATACAATCCTGTTATTACGTTGATTGGAGAGTGGCTCGGGTGAATTGAGAGTTATGATGAAGAGATCTCTGTGGTACTTGCTGTATTGATGACATTAATGTGCGGAGAATCTGTTTTAGTTCTGAGCTACATGTTTGATTGAGATCAAGGCGATGTTGACTGGTTGTTGTATTTGTAGAGTTGGACCTGAAAATTGATGTAACCCTTCTTGCTCTCCTGTTAAAATACTTAAAACTGTATTTTTATACTAGAGGCAGTGTTCATGATTCCCGTTTTAAATACCAATACATATGCATTTACATCTAGGACATGGCATTACAAGAATACCGACATCATCGTAGTTATATTCTTGGAGGTGGCAGCATAATCGTTATTGTTTTTGTGGGTATAACTGACATCAATGTATTTGCATGGAAGGAGGTGGTGTGATCGTTCGTCTGGGTAAAACTAACGTCAATGTATTCATATACTAGTAAGTGGCATGATAAGTAGTTCTTCTGGGTAAATACTGACACCCATTTATTTGTTTCGTTTAGGTAATCCCTGCCAAAAGACGGGTTGGGGAGACAACTTCCAGTTTACAGAATTGCCAAGCAACAGTACATTTCCTTGTCAATACTGCCATCTGGTGTACACTAAACCAGAAGACTTGAAATCACACAAGCTTTCTCATAACATCGGTACCAACGACTGGTTCTGTAATCTCTGTTTAACAGACCACGGCACTTCAGAAGGGCTCAAAACTCATCTGGTGCAAGTTCATGGTCACCAATACAATCATTTCTGTTTTGAATGTGGAAGAGCCTTCAGGTCTTACTCCAGTTTTAATTCCCACAGTCGACTGTTTCACCGAGCAGACATTGATTGTCCCGTGTGTAGTATCTGCTGTAAAGTTTATTCCAATGAAAGTCATTTGAAAACTCACTTGAAGACACATTCACAAGAGCAACCTTTTACTTGTATAAACTGTGGAAAATCGTACAAATATAAGTGGCATTTGACGAGACACAACTGTAAGAATCCACCTAAAAGGATAGTTCCGTCTTGAAACTAAAACGACTGTTCTGTCTTTAAGCTAGATGTGTAGTCCCTTCTTAAAGAAGAATAACATTTCTTTGTCGTGTTTAAGATTCTCGAGTACTTTATTTAACCATTGCAAAAAAACACTCCAAAATATTGTGATTAGATATTGGTTAAGTTGCAGACAATTACGAAATATTTGACATTGAAATGTCGGTTATTTATTGAATTTAGTGAAGGACAGGAACTTATTCTGTGAAGGGATAGGTCGAATAATATTCCTGACCATTTCTTTATTGTTTTATCATACTTAAGTAAGGACAGACAGGAATGTTTGAAACAACTTGGAATTATTTTTGGCAGTTTCTGATCCAGATTACTTTGTTTTATTTAGGTGAACACAACCAAACAAAAGATTTGGAAGATGGCCGCCAATTGTTAAAAGAGACAACCTACAAGTCATTCCCGTGTCAAAATTGTCACCTTGTGTACTCGCAGGCAGAAGATTTGAAATCACACGAGCGTTCTCACAATATTGGTACTGATGTCCGGTGCTGTCGTGTCTGTAAAACTGTCTGTCAGACTGCTGAGCAGCTGAAAGTGCATCTGATACAAGTTCATAACCATGCATTCAAGCATTTCTGCTTTGAATGTGGTAGGGCTTTCAAGTCATACTCCAGTTTTAATTCCCACAGTAGACTGTTTCACCGAGCGGATATTGATTGTCCAGTATGTTGTATGTGCTGCAAAGTCTACTCCAATAAAAGTCATCTGGAAATGCACCTGAAGTCCCATTCTCAGGAACAACCCTTTGCTTGTGTGCACTGTGGAAAGGCGTACAAGTCTAAATCCTATCTCAAAACCCACAACTGTAAACCCGTATCAAAGTACTGTTCTGATGCATGACTTAAGAAGAATGGACTTTGAGATTGGATATCTGTTGTTTGTAAATATATTGACTAACTTGACCTTTGATAAAAGTATAGCTTAAATAATATCGGTTGAGTTTCCGGGGGTCCATGCATGTCATTTTACACATCAAGGTTGTGATAGCAAAATACAGATTTGGCACGTTCTGATCCAAATTTATCTGTTTTGTCTAGGTGATCAGTACCAACAGAAAAGTGGGGTGGAGGAAGACGGACAATTTTTTGACTGCAGTTCTTTTCCGTGTCGTATTTGCCATATTGTGTACTCGAAAGCAGAGGACTTGACGTCTCACGAACGTTCCCACAACATCGGTACAGACTTTTGGTGTTGCCGTGTGTGTCTGATGAACTGTCAAAACCTTCAGCATCTGACTAGACACATGGTACAAGCACACAGTGACAACTATACCCATTTCTGTTTCGAATGTGGAAGGGCTTTCAAGTCCTATTCAACTTTCAATGCACACGAGCGAATGCTACATCGTGCTCACAAAAACTGCCCCGTGTGCTCCGTCTGTGGGAAAACCTTTCCGTACGAAAGCCAGCTCCAGATTCATGCAAGGAAACATTCCACGGATCAGCCCTACATATGTGTTTTGTGTGGGAAAACTTACAAACATGAACGCAATCTGAAAGTACACCACTGTTCTAATACCTTGGCTAATTAGCTGACTTCAGTATACCTCATTCTTAATAACTAATATTTGTTAGGAGTAGGAGTAGATTTTGCAGGTGTATATGTGGAATGGAATTGAAGCGATTGGTGTTTAGGTGCATCTGCAGATTTGACATTGACACAGATTGTTGCAGACGATGTCTTAAAACGTACTGAAGCAAATGCTATTTGATTCATAAAAGTACTGGTACCTCTCCATATTCTGCCTGTGACTTTATATGAGACACTGGGATAGGTCGAATCGTATTTCAGTTGATTTGGACCAATGTAATCTTGATATTAACCCATGTAATTTAAAGCTTGTCTACATTAACTAACAAATTAGGTACCTCATAGTGTAGGGGTCACAATAAATATTGCAGTACAACATTCATGGTTTGATGATAATTATTTTTTGCTGCGAAAGAAATGTTTTTGTTTCAAGTAAGCAACCATGTTTGACTATTGTCACATAGTATTGGTAATGTGTACTGACAGAGTAATAATGGCTCTTCTGGTTTTCTGATCCGTACATGCACGGAGGCTTTGAAATCTCATTGCTTAATTACCATTAATTATCAGATTAGGTGGCTTTTTGTAAATGCATGTCTTTCTGATATTGAACAGAAAACTGCAGTTGGACAGGAAGGCCACAAATTAATCACATTAAACCAACCACAGGCAGTGTAGCATTGCTTATTGTAGAACTTTCGCTGCACAGACCTGCCAGTACCGACCGGGAGCCTGCGGTGTGTGCTGTAGACTAAATAGATTATACCAACGTTTTGGAGATTTGAAAATTAAATGATTCAATATATACATAATAGTTTAAAGAATGATATCCCTACCTCTTCTTGGGAAATATTCATAAACGATTTGTTTGTCTCATTTAGGTGACCACAACAATCCTCAAAGTGGCTGGGAGGACGGAAAATCAATTGTGACACAGATGATAGGCTGCAGTTATTTCCCTTGTACTACTTGCAACGTTGCATACTCAAATCAAGATGATTTGATATCACATGATCGTATTCACAGAAGTGTGGCTGAGTGGCACTGTCGCGTGTGTTGGTTGGACTGTCAGACCATCATGCAGCTCCAACAGCACCTGATACATGTTCATGGTCCCGAGTACAAACACTTCTGTGTACAGTGTGGACGAGTATTCAAGTCCTACTCCAGTCTCAGTGCCCACAATCGCTTGTTCCACCGAAAGGATAACAAACAGTGCCCCACGTGTAGTTTCTGTAACAAGATCTATCCCTATGAAAGCCATCTGCAGATTCATTTAAAGAGTCATTCACATGAACAACCTTTCTTTTGCGAGACATGTGGGAAAACTTACAAGTCAAAGTGGCATTTGAAGGCTAATCGATGCAAACCAGCTGCAAAATAGACTGTTTCAAGTCATCCCTGTTGTGAACTGGAACAATGATTAGGAATCAGTTGTTTAGGAAATATACGTTGATTTGTACACATAACTAAATGGTGAGGTTTACTGGGACGTTGACTAGGAATCTGTTTGTGATGTGACTTAAGTTTGTTTGATATTACCCTGTGAACTTTTGTCTGTTTTTCTGAGTGTCTCATCGGCCAAGTTAAAGGTACAAGTGTCAGTAAAAAAGCAAATAGAGGATTGAATTGTAACCTTTAGTGAATTTCTTTGAAACTCAAAAAATAGAGAAAAAATTCTAGATTTAAGAGCTTTTTTCTCATTTCTGTTTCGTTTAGGTTTACTGTTCTCCGAGAAAAGTGGCATGGGAGATGACAGCCCGTTATACTCTTCACAGATAGGGGGCACTTCATTCCCCTGTCGTATATGCAACGTAGTCTACTCCTCATCGGATGATTTGGCAACCCACGAACGTTGTCACAATGTTGGCACCGAGGACTGGCGCTGCCGTGTCTGTTATGAAGACTGCAAAACCGCAATGCAATTGAAAAATCACATGATTCAACTGCATAGTCAACAGTTCAAGCATATCTGTTACGAATGTGGTCGCGGATTCAAAGGCTACTGGGCGTACAAGTCTCACAATCGAATGTTCCATAGTGAAGCCAATAATGACTGTCCTGTGTGTAACATATGTGGGAAAGTGTTTCCCTTCAACAGTAAACTTCAAATTCATTTGAGAACACATTCTACTGAACAACCTTTCCAATGTAAAATCTGTGGTAAAACCTATAAATATGAAAACAACCTGAAATTACATCATTGTATATAGCTGTGTGAATGTGATTTGAATAAGCAAACCAAGACTTAATATAAAAACAATCGTTAAAAGTACAAGATCTGTCCAGCAGGTGTCTTAATAGGCAGAATCTAGGTTTGGAATACATAGATAGGGCATTGTGAATCTGACTACACAATTGAGCTAAGGTTAATGACCTATGACTAACACGGCAGAGATGGTTTAGATCTTGTGACCAAGGGGTACTTGGTTGAGACAAAGAGATCCAGGTTTTTTGACCTATGACTACAGGGCTTAAATACGGTTTTAGATACTATGACCCTTTACAACTGTGCTGAGATGAGAGCTCGAGGTTTTATGATTATCAAAGCTGCAGTAGGCATCTAGGTTTTATGTCAGTTGCAGATTGACCTATCCACACTTCCCCTTGTATCTTACAGGGCAGAGGGTGGATGTGGCCACCAATACCACCCCACCAAACGACCAGCAGCTCGACCGTCTCACAGGGCGACACTTCCCCGTCTTCAACGCTTACAAACCCGGTGTTAAGGGCGCCAAAAAGCATCCTTGTAGAGATTGTATTGTTTGTAAGCAAATGGGATTACAAACTGGTAATAGGGCCAGAGTTCAGACAGCCTTTAACTGTCCACAGTGTCGCGTCTCCTTGTGTGTACCAGAGTGCTTTAAAGTCTACCACACATTGCAAAACTATGGGGAAGTACTCCTTGCAAAGGCGTCGAGTGTCGGGTGTGATCCCAATCAGTGAACATTTGTTTTACCGTCACCTTTTCACTTAGTAGTTTTACCCTTGCCTTTCTTATGGTGGTGGCCGAATCATGTGCTAGTTGGAACTGACCAATGAAATTGCAATTTGAAAAAACATTGAGGGTGTGTTAAGGGTGTTCTGAAATGATATGAAGGTTGAGGACTTGAAGGAAATTTTCTTGAGTTGAATGTTGTTCTATAGCTTGTTATATGCATGTAGACGAACATTTTAGTATTTGTAATAAAACAATACCTGAAAGTTGATCTCTTGTTTATCTTAGGTATTCAGTTTAACACCAGAACAATGGTTGATGCTGGAGGTGCTTGTACAATGTCCCTAGTGGATAAGTCACGAAAGCTGCCCAAGTCAATGGTGGAAACCACGCTTCCGGAACCTTCTGGTAGTGTCTTCAACCAGAGGTGGATGTCCTCGGAAGCTCCAGATAAAACCACCCACCATTATCCCAAATCCAATACAACATACCAATACCAGATGTCTGAAATGATGACAGACATTTTGGACAAGACCATGTATACTTGTACAGTATGTGGTATTGTTTACTCTACCCAGCCCGATCTCGAGTCTCACGAGAGAACTCACTGTCAGGGTCCCAAGAAATACATGTGTGTGGTCTGTCATTGTGAGGCTGATTCCAAGGAGAACTTGCGAAGCCATATGGAGACAAACCATGGTCACGAATACAAGTTCTTCTGTTTCGAGTGTGGTAGAGCATTCAAGTCCTACCCTAGCCTCAACAACCATGATCGTTTGTTTCATAGATCTGATGCTGTCTGTCCAGTTTGTGATATCTGTGGCAAAATATTTCCTTTTGAAAGCAAACTGCAGGCTCACATGAAGAAACACTCCCAAGATCGGCCATTTGTGTGCCCTGTGTGTGGCAAAGCTTACAAACACCAGCAGAATCTGAAGGACCACATCACGATCTGTCCTGTACCTTTATAACTGTCGAATGGTCAACACGCTGTCTAGCCTGTGACCTTCACCAAGGAAGGACCACATCACGATCTGTCCTATACCTTTATAGCTGTCGAATGGTCAACACGCTGTCTGGCCTGTGACCTTCACCAAAGTCCTTTACTGACTGTATATATTCAAGTTGTAGAGTAGAATCAATGATGATAAAGTTGGTCTTGTATTGATTTTAAGTCCAACAACCCAGACGCCTCGGCTCCTCCATCTTGATCAGGTGTTACTGCCTAGAGTACCAGGTGCGTTGCTGTAACTAGTACTTATGCTGACCCTTCACTTATTTTACTGTCTGTACACCCATGTATTTAGTAAGTTTGAATTTCCATTCTGAAAATTGCAAAGGTACATTCTAAAGGCCCTGCTCATGGACATCAAAGATAAAAAAAATTGACCAATTTGGAAAAAAATAAAGACTAGAGATGATTTAGTTGATTAACTCATTCACCCCTGAAATTTCATAATGAACTATTCCAACCCTTGAATTGGAAGAGTTCAATTGTGTCTTCAGGGGTGAACGAGTTAATATGGAGGTATTGCTGAAGTATTTATATTTGTAGATAGTTTTCTATGAGTTGTTATATAAAGTTGATTTGTTGTGTTATATAAAGTTGATTTGTGTATGTAGACCACCATTGTACAATGTGAAATAAATGATGATACTTGAAAGTTGATCTCTTGTTTATCTGTGGTATTCAGTTAAACACCAGAACAATGGCTGAGATGCTTGTACATATCTTTTGGGATAAATAGCTACATTCACCCAAGGCTGCCGTTGACTTGTAACTCGATTACTTAATTAACTTAATTAAGGCTGCATGAAGTGCCAAAACATCACTTGAAAAATAACAAATAAATCAATAATACAACATTTGGAAGTGAAAGGATAATATGTCCTAGACTATCCTTTTTAGGACTGCTGACTTGAGAACTACCAGTCTAAGCCAATGTATAGCCCAAGTTGTCCACGTTGTTTACCAAGTTGCTAGGGAGTGCATTCAACCAGATGTGGCTGTCCTCAGAAGTACCAAACAAAACAACCCTGCATTACCTAAAATCCTATACAGTGGGTACGATGATATACCATCATGTGATGGACAGACAATGTATATATTGACACATTGCAGGGTAGAATCGGTGATGATGAAGCCACAGTTCGAAATTGACCTTTATTCCAACCAACCTGACTCGTCTGTGTTGATCCTTGTGTCCTTATTAGCTAAAATAACAGGCATGTTGTTATCACAACAAATACTAGCTGTTTATTGACTGGTTTTACCGTCATTGCAGTGTTCTCATTAGTGCTAATCAAGTTGTTCACCCGTTGTCAGTATAATGTGACCTGGCGGAATGCTGTGCTGGGTGACTTCAGTATGGTATTTCAGTGAGATGGCACTATAAAGTCGGCATCAGATCCGCGCCATCACAAGGAGGCAAGCACACAACATACCCTGTCTCCTGCATACACACACGCAAGCACGCATACTACACACATGGAG
>JAUMHH010227852.1:0-11840 GCA_032359455.1 Chlamys rubida
CTAAAGTCTTCTGAAAGATATGTATAAATACAACAAAAGAGGAAAGAAGCTTATATTACCCCTTCTAACGTTGCAAATTTACAACATTTTACTACAACAGACTCTTTATTCTAAAATTACTGATATTACTTAATGTACACCAAACATTCAAACTCTGCAACATTGATATGCAAATGGCTGTCAAACATGTACATCTCTAACATATAGTCTTGGATTCATAATTTTAAATAATAATAATAATAATAATTCAAGGTTCTTATATACCGCTTTATCACGACCTGGTTATAGGGCCTTTGCAACCAGCCAATATCTTTCTCAACTCCCTGGGGAGTATACAACCGGTGCTGCCATTTCGGCGTTCACAGCTAGCATTCTACAATTCTAGCACTGCCCAACCATGTACTCATTTACAGCTGAGTAGACTGGAATAAGCGGTGTAAAGTATCTTGCTCAAAGATACAATACAGTGCCGTGCCGTGACTTGAACCCGCAATCCTTCGGTCACGAGCCCGGCGTCCTACCACTAGACTGCCGTGCCTCCTATCGCATTCCATTATCTCATTTAAGATGGCTATCAATGTCATCTCCGTTACTTCTGAAATTCAGCATTGTCGTTATGTCATCATAGACAAATTCTTTAAGAAATGTTCTTTCATTTGTTTTACCTAAAACTTTCGTTGAGGTGTATATCACCACCTTTAACGGGTGACAACATGATGGGTTCTACATGTAATGCAGAAATCACCTTTCCAGGGCATTTTGTTGGCCTCCACATTGGTGTGTAGGTTGATAGTGAGTTCATTTTGCTTGGGGTTTAACCGCTCCTGTTATTGTCCTTTTTTCGGTTTTATACTCAGAGATTGTCTTTGTGTGCTGATACTGGGAATTGTTTTACATAACATGCCTTTATCTCATGAGGTCTAAACTGCTACATACAAATGGTATAAGTTCCAGTCTAAACTATTGTATACAACTTGTACCAGTTCCATTAACTCATTAAGTCTAAACAGTGGTATACAACTTGTAACAATTCAATTATTTCATAAATCCTTAACTGTAATATGCAACTTGTACCAGTTCCATTATCCTATGAAGTCTAAACTGTTGTATACAACTTGTACCAGTTCCATTATCCTATGAAATCTAAACTGTTGCAGACAACTTGTATTTTATCAGTTATTTTATTAGATATGAATAGTTGTATACACATGGTATCAGTTCTATTATCTCATTAGGTCTAAACTGTTGTATACAATAATAATGCCAGTTGTGTTAACGACGTATTCTGAAGCAAACAATGCAAACATGAGTATTACGTCAATATTACTGTTTGACACAGGTTTAATTATCCATTATTATTCTTATTTTACTTAATACTGTTTTGAGGAACACCGTATAATTTCAAAGCATTTATAGTATCTATTAAAGCATGTTGCACTTCATATTTTTCAAAATATTTGTCAAGAACAACGCCAAGTTAAAAACTATATCCATATATATTTTGATACCCTGTCTACGGAGATGTAAGTAACACACACACGTGTGACTGTACCTATACAATTTGGTAATATATATTGTTTGCAAAAATGAATTACACTGTATCATACAGCTGTTTCGTCCTTCTAGGACTCATTTGTGATCAGACACTGGCGCTCTATGACGTCAGGAATCAAACTCCTTGCGTTTCCATACAATGGGACCTATGGAATCTTGATATAGATTTACTTTTATCTGTGTAAAGAAAGTTATATACATCATAGTTTATGTTTATGAAATTAACGACGTAAGTTGCGTGAATAAAAAGTTGGTCAACAGTTTTATGACAAATAACGAAATGTTATATTAAACTTTCATGTTGATTGTCATACGCTTTTCGCCTCTTCAATGTGTAATTCTAGGCAAATTTTCTATAAACAAAATAGCTTTATGAATATTGTAGAACTTTTCAAAACAATAGATAAAATTGCTTCAACCAGAATGGTTGTCTTATTAGGATATTTTAAACCGTTTCCAAATAATGTTTTACTATTTGTTGCTATATGCGAAAATATTATTTACATCGAAATGTAACATTGTATGATATCTTAACTTTGTAAAGTCAAACAAAAAATGCTATACACTACACATGTAGATTTCATTCATCCAAAATGCAATAACATGTGTTTCTATGGTGTTGGGTCATATTTGAGACAATGCTGTGTGCAAGCGTCACAGTGGAAATGTAATATAACAGCGCCCTATACCGAGGGCTGCTAACCTCCATACCCTGTACCTGTCAAACTTGTCCAATAAATCACTCGCTTTAATTCTATTTCTGCGGCACTGTCTATCAGAACATTATTCCCAAATCAAAAGTCCCCTGCTTCCCTCGCCGTAACCAGGATACATTCTAGAAACTGCTCGGAGGCTTGCTGGTTCTATGGCAATGATAATTTATCACTATCTGATATAGCGGTTTGCGTGTATACTATTGACGGCCTCCAGTACTGGCCCTGTCAAGCCCTCTTAACAACGTCCATCTCTCCGGTATTCTTTTCATATTCAAATGTAATATCTGATCAGGCTAGATTAACATCCTGCACATGCGCACAGTTGCTGTTTAATGCTTCTAGCTGCCATTTTTGTCCCGGACATACCGTATTAATTTGTATGGTTATTTTTGTAGTATATGGTATTTATGATTAACAAAGCATGATTTTGTTATTCATTAGTGAACTACTCGCCGAAATATATCTTCTCTTGTGTTATTGAGTTATTGATATATTTTAGTACGATGGCATTCAAACAACCATAAAATGATATTTGTACCAAAACAAAATTTAGAATAACAACAACCTTTAGCCTGTACAAGAGATAATTAAATTTGTCTTTTGATTTTGGTATACCATGAACCTTTTTTTCTGAGGACTTTTTTATTTCATTGATACATTTGTAAACATTACCATGTTATAACTTGGAAAAGTCTCGAAATCAATACTTTTTAAAAAGTATTCATAAATAGCATATCATCTTTCTTTTTCTTCTACAATAGGCTAGTCCTCAAAAAAGTTAATGTGGGAGTAAAACTGCTTTATTCAGAAAGATGGTTCTACATACGCTTTATAGATAAAGGGTTGGGCACTTTGACAGTGCTTTATGATTTGCCAAAGAAAACGCATATTTTGTTTTGTCCCTGTGTGCAATGTGAAATGCAGAACCTTTGCACCATGATTCCATCAGAAATAGAAAAGAGCAACTGTTACATACACACTAATCTGATGAATGTCTCACTGTCAGTATTAGATAAAGATCATCATCTACTACAAAATTCCATTTGGAGTAGTACACCTCTAAATTTTGAAAGTTATACATAAAGGGGTTCTACGTACTTTCAGTGCTGTTTCAACAGCAGTTTAGACCTATTTGGCCCCCTAGCATCTTCGGTGAGTCCTAGAAGGGTTAAACAGCTGTATGGTGTAGTGGAATACATTTTAGACATACTGTAACATTTACCAAATTCTAAAGGTACAATCACCTGGTTGTGTGTTATGTTTATCTTTCTATGTAAATACGGTTGCAGAAGGTATTGATTTCTTGGTGATGGTACAATAATTAGTTTAGTACAAATCCAATACGTTATTTTTAGGTAAACAGATAAACATGCTGATTAATGTACCAACAAACTAAGATTTGAATATCTGGATAGCAAAGTAAAATTGGTAATCATTTAAGGGTTTCATGTCTGGTAGGAAATTCAAGTAAAATTGGTTCAGTATCTAAGAAATACAAGTAAAATTGGCAACCACCCAATAGTTTAAGTAACCAATTAAGGGGTCAATGTCTAGAAAATGCATATGAAACTGGTATTCAATAGAATTTATTTTTTCAATGTCTAGGAAATACAATTAAAATGGTAATCAAACAATAAAAATGTCAATCAATAGTAACCAATTAAATTTAAATGTCAAAACGGTATGGCAATTACTTAATGAAAATAGTTTAATATATAAGAAATATAAGTAAAGTTGGCAACCAGTCAAAGGTTCAATTTCTAGAAAAAATTAGGTTAAAATGAAAATCAGACAACTTTACTGATATATGTATAACCATAACATGTCGACTTGCCTATAGGTTCTATCCTAAAAAGAAAACCTAAAATCGGTTGTATTAGGTATGTCGTCTTTTAAGACAAGTGATATTGTAAGTTGGTTCTTTTTATATTCATTTATACTATTGAACATAAGCATAATCTATAGACCAGTCAATTTCGTTACGTGATATAAAACGTTTCAACATATCAAATATTTACATAATAAGTGTTATAGACAGAAATACTTTAAAAAGAGACTCAAGACAAGCGAATAGAAGAAGTTCATGTTGATTTGATACAATTCCTATGACAATAAGATATCGAGATATACTGTATCTCATTGATGTTCATAGTACAATAAACAAAACAATAAACCGGAATTAAGCTCTAGTTGGTTAATGTAAAAACAAAACATGAAGGGGCATCTACATAAAGCCAAACTTCGTTATTAGGCTGCTGTATACTCTGTGTTTCCGCTTTATCTCGAAATTATTTGTCTTTGGACTTCGTCAAAACGAGGTTTGAAATCCTATTTAGTTTTTTTTCAATTTCAGAACTTCAGAAATGGTATATTTGAAAAATGAACGCAAAATACACACTATGTTGCACCTACCTATACAATTTGGTAATTGATACAGTATGCTAGGAAATGGATTACACCGTACCATACAGCTGTTTTGTCTATAGTTGGAAGTCCATAATGGTCTTATTTACTGTTGTGACAGAAGGGAACGTGTATAAAACCCCTTAATGATATGAATTTCCAAAATTAGCGGGGTACCGGTTAATTTCAAATTAAATCATTAGTAAAATTTGTATATTATGAACCCTGCTACTGCTCAAAAGAGATCCCTGTGGCCATCAAGTTATTCTTCCCGCTGCATGTCCTTACAACAATGTATCACATATGTTCACCTCAGCGTAATTAAGTCACAGTTTGATCGATACGTCTGTTTGAAATGTACTTCCGTTAAATTTCATTCTGATAACAATATGTGAAAAAGATATTTGTTGTACCCTAAATTCCATTCCACCGAAACGCTTACCCAGTGTTTTCATTTCTACGCGTCCCAATCAATCACACACTGTACATTCAGTTTTAAGTATTGTTCTAGGTGTTATTTCCCATGTTAATCTTATCATTCTATTTTTTAATCTTTCCATAAATACCGATCTCGCTAGGTGCGCGCCCCCTGGTGAGCGAGTGAAGAGGCAAAGTGATGTGATAATGAAGCGTTTATCTGCTGTTCGGAATCTCTTTGATCATACCGGTGAAACACGAGGTGTACACTACGTATCGTGTTTAGAAGGTTACCCGGGGTTGTTTGGCGAAAATTATCCACTTCTCACCCAGGGCAGTAGAATGACTGCAAAAAAATCTCGACAAGTGTGTTTGCCTCGCTACATGCATGCCCGCTATCGACAATGATGTGTTTGTCTATGCAGGTTTTAAGAAAATAGTCTTCATTTTGGAAAGAAAGCGTCTATTCAATAATATGCAATACTCTTTATTTTTCTCTTGTAACGTGTTTCATGGAATGGATCTTCGACAATTTTGCAAAAAGAGGGTTGACATCTCTCATTTTCTTACCTCGTCAAATATTTAGGGAACAATTTGAAAATATGGCTCGACTAACCCCAAATAAAAGTAACAAGGGTACACCAAAGTATCAACAAAGCCGTATCTTGAACTTAAAATCGATGAAGCTAAAGCAAAATATGACGACAAGAAAGATTTACACGAAGACCATTGGAAATGTACATTGGCAATAAGACCAGATGTACCGGAAGAGTAAGCGTCTTCTGCCTCATTAACAATACCTACCAATGTAAATCTAGGTCAAATCCAAGTGATTTAACTAAAGCTACACATTGGAACATCATTTTCCGCGGATATTAATATTTTAGAGGCTGTACTTTCGTGTTAACCTTTGTTGATATAGGATGGTTGTTCAGTGCAATTTTGATTGAATTTGTTCGTGAAAATCCTAGGACAACAACCGATAAAAACATATTTGTCTAAATTGGTTATTCATTGAGTTATCGCATTAGTGATGTTCCCTAAGAGAGATGAAATAAACAATACACAAAATATGCTTTCGTTCGAAGGTGTGATGAAACAGAATAGGTCCGGTGATTTAACATTGAAAATGTTTAATTCTTTCTACTTCCTTACGGTCTGCTGCAGTCTATCCTTATGAATTTGGTTTCCCCCATTTTACGTTAATTCTATAACATGAAAACAGGTATATTGGGAAGCCTCCTTCGTATTTTGATATGTTG
Source organism: Chlamys rubida (assembly GCA_032359455.1). NCBI lineage: Eukaryota > Metazoa > Mollusca > Bivalvia > Pectinida > Pectinidae > Chlamys > Chlamys rubida. Next base: position 6,353 of record JAUMHH010227852.1, read on the forward strand.
ATTTCTGGCCTTTTTCTTCTTATTGTACATTTTGCTTTGCACAGCAATATTGATTTTATAATCAAACGTTTTCCTCATGAACATAGGTGTCCCTCTTCTCTTAAATAGTTTATGCTAAATTGTCATATACAAACTACACAAACTACACTTTATTGTGTTACAATGTACGTATTACTTACAGAAAAAACGTTCTATGGTACTACTTCTTATTTTCAGAATTTCATATCAGCGATGCCAAGTTTGCTCCTTGTAGAAACGATAAATGTTTCAAGGGTATATGGTATCATCTTTATCGTATTTTTAGCAGAACATTTTCCGAACTTTTATTTTACACTTTATAAAACATATTTTATCGTAAGCATTAAAGTTTAACACAGGTATCGTCTAGACAGCCGAAGACAGCAGTGTATGGCGATACCTGGTTGCTGTGATGTCCCCGCGCGATGACATTTTTGGGTAGTTCATTGATCGGTTTACGTCTAACCATTACTCATCCTTCTACACTGGAGTATATTACCTCACCTTCCCATTAAAAAGACATGTAGCGGCTCAGCTTGTATAAACACACTTCATTTTCCAGCTTTAGTGGCAAGAGAAATATTTAGCATCAAAGTCAACCTTTTTTTCCTAACAGAACTGGTCGTCTTTATAGCTCCTGCTTTAAAAGCTTTGTGTACAATTATTCTGCAGTACATGAACTATCCCAGTTAGAAGTAATTCAACCCAGTGAGTATCGTGTTGACAACAACTGCAGTCGTAGAAGCACGCGTTTATGGTGACTTAATCCACGGGCGTAAAGAAGGCTGTTCACCTGTCTACATGTTATTTACCGTCTATAATCCGATGAAACATAACTGGTTCAGCCTAGGAATAGCGTAAGCCCTCTTGAGATGGACAATACATGGACAGATCAGATCCCCCGAATATTTATCATCGTATGTGATGAAATTAATGTCTCTTGGGCTAATATCGGTCATTTATCGTGATACGGACGCCCCTTGTTTTTACTACACTGTCAAATTGTCCAAGAATCGGCACTGACAGGAAAATCACTCCAAATGTGGCTCCGCGACCGATACTTTGATCAATGGCCGATTGTGAAGTCCCTTAACACTGTGAAGTGTGTGTCGAGAGACTTAGATTAATAGACAAATAAATCGTTAGCCACTTTGTAACGTTAATACAGTCTCTCTAAGAACAGGTCTTTTCTACTTTACGAGTTTACTCTTAGAACTATATCTTGTTTTATTCAATGGAATCATGTCTTGTCAACATGTTGTAACAAGTAACGAGAGATATTTTGTAATTTCTTCTCATTAATTACATAGAAACAATAAAGCAATGTAGCGACGATGCATTTATTGCATTCTTTCAGTTATCCAAAGGTTTAATTTATGTAGATTTCATGTTCTTGAGGAAGAGGGAAGTATGGAATAATTTTATATTGATTTTTATCGAAAGTTTTTACAGTTAAGAAGGTACTTTTGATGTTTGTACGGGTTTGGTATGTGTTGAAATTCAGATAAATGACAGTTTCAATAACTGTTGTGACCTCGACGTCATTATAATGGATTAAACATGAATGGAAACTTCCTTGTTTTTATAATAATGGTGAATATCTTTGCAGAAAAAGGTTTTGATTACGTATAAACTATTTTATCTCAAAATCAATGAAACTTTTTGTTAAGTTTCCTTCACATTTGATCAAGCCATGCTATCCATGATCTCCTGGTTAAAGTTCCTGTCGGTGTTCTAGTTCTTCAGTAACTATTAGTTTAATTAGTCATTGCAATGCAATATGAATATTCAAAAAGGAAGTTTGTTTTCGAGAAATTGTAACTAAATCCCTAATTTCATTGAAAGAAAACTGTCTTGTTTCTGATAAAATTCAGGTACACTAACATTGATTTTGAAGTACATCCGATTAAAGCATATTTGTACATTTCGCTTTATATACATCCACAAAATCTCAATGTTACTATAAAAATAGGATTTCCCAAAAACATTTGTTCAACAAATATTCCCCAGTGTCAAATCGAGTGACATTCTGACATGCCTAATGCTAGGTAAAACTAGGAACATATGATGATATCAGTGTTGCATTCTCAAAACATGGGACTGTAATTATGTCAAATATTATCCTGTTCCCTCGATCAAATCAACATTGTACTGCCTTCTCGCAAGCGATTTCAACGATGATAGAAAGAGTAGGTCGCTAATATTGGGACATGAAACGAACTGGGTAGTCGTTGATATCATAGGATCTTTCACTTATACAAAATGTAACGTCATGAAAGAGGTAAAAAGGTGTAAGCATCTATGAAGAAATCATTAGAAAAAAGAAAAAGCGAACGGAATAAAGGCAAAACCAATCTAGAAGTACAGCTCTAATTCAAACTATCGCCAATTCAACCTTAAAAAACAATCAAAATTCATTATTCTCTCTAATTTGAAATAAGTATCAAAATACACAAAAATTACAAACGGGTTTTGAAATAGCTTTAGATTATGTTTAACCCACCCGACTGCTACTTTGCCTGGTTCCACTGTAGCGGTAGGAACTTGACAGTTACAGTATTTTAATCAAGCACTTAATCAGGGAGATGAATTATTCTGTCTTCGGTTTGTTTGCCAGACGTTTAACACCTACTGCTAATGTTGTAGTAAGCACCGATCTTTGACCCTGAACCGTAGGCAAGGCTGTTAAGTGATGTTTGACTTGCAATAATGGTTAAGTAAGGCATGCTCCTCTGCATTAGTATCGTAGAGAGGTAAATGTTTAATTTAAAACTGCGATGGAAGTAAGTGCATACCTGTCCGTAGAAGTGTGAGTAAATTAGTGACGATGATGCAAATCTACACTTCTGGTGAGATAAGGGTGTTTTAAATTATGTAACTGAAACGTTTCTTAAAAGGATTGCCCGGATATGTACATATTTGTCTGTTTTAAATGCTTTTTGGTGAACTTTAATGAAAGGTTATTGAGAAGTTTAACGATTGTTCTCATGGTGAAAGTTTTGAATGACAGTTTCTTGGGTACGAAACTACGACTTGCAAAATGTTGATGACTTTTTTCTTTAAATATCGCTGGGACGTTATCGTAGTTTATGCGAGTTTTTCCTGACGTATGTCAAGCCGCAATGTTAATTAATCCAGAGTCCCGGATGTCCTTCCTGATACGAAACTAAACGCCTAACTCTTCGTGTCTCGTGTGCTAGGTTATGTCATGGCGCCCGATGCATCCAGGTCTACCGACGTAACTTTCCCACAAACATCCACCGGTCTTTGTATGTCAACCAGCCGAAATGCAAACACTCAGAAACCTCTCTCGTAGATTAGATCTTAAGACCCCCTAATCCTTTATGCAGATTGTTGGAAGTCTTGTGTTTATTTTGTCCATTGCGGTTTGTTCAATGTTTTGTCTCAGTAAAAATTTAAGGTCAGAGGTGTTGTATTATATAGATAGTACTGAGCTTAGATGAGGTCTGTGATACTGGAATGTTGTACTCTACAAGTACAAATTGAACACTACACCTAACTTTGAAGTCGTATCACAAGAGTATCCGAAATACATTATTTGACATTTTTGATGATCCAGTTTACTTCTGTTATGAATACTCTGTGTCTTGTCTGAGTCATCCTAGGCCTGCTTGATAATACCAGATAAATAGGTCAGACGTCAAATTAACAATTAGGAGTTATATGATTTAAGATAGTGTTGTCAGATGAAAAAATTGCTTAACAATATGTTAAAAAACGTTTGACATTCGTGGTTTGAGATTCGACAGCTAGAGAAAGTTGTGTGTAATTAATCCGACACTCTTTTTGACACAATACACTGGTCAAATTCGACAGAATATCGGAATATACATGTAATAATTTCAATAAAAAATGGAATAAAGAATAATGTTGGATTAATAAGGATGTAATATTATTCAGGAGTCAGATTAGACAGGTTCACTCCCTATGAAAATTTTAATCAAACTATGTCATCAGTAAATACAGCTTTGTCATCTTTTTTGAATAACTAGGCGATGGTGTTTCCATAACTAGGTCATGTTGTTTATTAATCAAGATCGTGGTGTTTGTATAACTAGGTCATGTTGTTAAACTAGGTCATGGTGCTTAAAAATAGGTCATAGTGTTTTTATACCTACAGGTCATGGTGATTATAAAAAAACATGTCTTAATGTTTATAGAAATAGGTCATGGTGTTTATAAAATACAACTTATATTTAAGCTAGAGTAGTTTAATTCACGATCATTTCTTCCATTACGTTAGAGAGTATAATGTCTAAACAAATATTTTCCATTTATTTTCTATCCCCATAACATCTATAGTAACATCTCTAACTTGACTAGAAGTCAGTGTTTGATAGAGAGTCAGTCAACAATACATGCGTGCTTATTGTTGGGATTTTTATCAAGAAACTTCCGGTTGTGATAACAATATATAACAAGTTACTGATAACATTGTGTGGTTTATCAGTCACTGACCTGGATAACAGCTTACAACATATATAATATTTTCTCTTGTCGTCAGGAGTTGACTTTACTATATAACCCATAGATGTTTAAATAAGAGATAGCTCCGCGGAATTGACTTGATTATATTAAAATATATACATCATAACAGACCATCAACACGGCAAGATTATGTGAAACAGGTGAACGATATGAAACCAAGGCAGAAAAAAAAAGTATAGAAAAGATAAAGATCCTAAGTAACGCCGAAGACTTTTAATATGTGAGCCAGGTCTGTAAATAAAGGCACAAAAAAGATAACATAGTACAATTTTACGTCGTAAGAGGTCTGTTGTACACATTGTACGTCGTAAGAGGTCTGTTGTACACATTGTACGTCGTAAGAAGTCTGTTGTCCACATTGTACGTCGTTAGAGGTCTGTTGTCTACATTGTACGTCGTAAGAGGTCTGTTGTACACATTGTACCTCGTAAGAGGTCTATTGTACACATTGTACGTCGTAAGAGGTCTGTTGTACACATTGTACGTCGTAAGAGGTATGTTGTACACATTGTACGTCGTAAGAGTTATGTTGTACACATTGTACATCGTAAGTGGTCTGTTGTACACATTGTATGTCGTAAGATGTCTGTTGTACACATTGTACGTCGTAAGAGGTCTGTTGTACACATTGTGAGTCGTAAGAGTTCTGTTGTACACATTGTACGTCGTAAGAGGTATGTTGTACACGTGGTACGTCGTAAGAGGTCTGTTGTAGACATTGTACGTCGTAAGAGGTATGGTGTACACATTGTACGTCGTTAGATGTATGTTGTACACATTGTACGTCGCTAGATGTATGTTGTACACATTGTACGTCGTAAGAGGTATGTTGTACACATTGTACGTCGTAAGATGTATGTTGTACACATTGTACGTCGTAAGATGTCTATTGTACACATTGTACGTCGTAAGAGGTCTGTTGTACACATTGTACGTCGTAAGAGGTATGTTGTACACATTG
>JAUMHH010227863.1:388-11840 GCA_032359455.1 Chlamys rubida
CCAACCTTTGAATTGGAAGAGTTCAAATGTGTCTTCAGGGATGGATGAGTTAATGTAAGAGTTTGTATAAGGACGGGTTCTACCCAGGTTCGGCTCTAATGGTGATACAGTATCACAAGTCCCCAATGTAATTGACAAAGAACTTGACATTGGAAATAAGCAACGAAACATACAAAAAAATGTAGCAATAACAGGCCCGTATTGCTCAACTTAGAAAATGAATCAATCAATCAAACAATCTATACCAGACAATCAATATTTCACACAAACAATCAATCTTCTGTGTTTGACAAAACCATTATTCCGTATTACCTTGTGTTATGTTGTTTGTTGTTTTGGTATATCTCGTTTGTTATGTTTGTGTTAGTTTAATTAATTCAAAGAGTACCACCAATGGCCTAAGCACTATAAAGTAAAATGAATTAAGGTTAGGTAATTAAACAAATGTAATGCTTACATGACCAAAGATGCATGTTAATATTTTTGTATATGTATACAGATAATGGTCGTGTAACCAAATGTTCCAATCACAGACGGCACGAGTCAGAAATCTGTTAGGACACGCCTTACCTTTCAGCTACATATAATCAACAATAAACCAAGTACTGGAAAGCAAAATTAATTAAGGTTAGGTAATTAAACAAATGTAATGCTTACATCACCATAGATGCATGTTAATATTTTTGTATATGTTTAGAGATAATGGTCTTGTGAACGAATTTTCCCATCACAGGCGACACGGGGTAGATATCTGTTTGAACACACCTTACCTTTCAGCTCCATATATCCATAACATCCTCTGCACTTTTTATATATCTCTTGCCACTGTCATTCCATTTTTTTTCTGTGTTTCGATGTTCACTTTGCCGTTTGGGTTGGCACTTATTAGCAAAATGATCATATTCACTGTCTATTTCGTAATTAGCTCTCGTTTGTTGAGAAAAGATACGCCCAGCAGAAATGGAAATGAGAGATGAAGTGAGTGTGTTACGGAGTGAAGTAGGTAAACATGTTTATGAGGTTAGCATGGCAATTCTGAAATGACATATAATGTGTTGTACGTGATGTACGTTTACCACTTGAACGGCTTAAATCATGAATATATTTATTTGCTCTTATCTATTTAATAAGAATTCAGGTTTAGATTAAATGTTAATACATTTGCCTAGGCCTTTGAAAAAGTAATGATTCTGTCTATATCAGATGAAGACGAAAAGGTCCTGATGAGTGGGACTTACAGCTTCCACAACGACAATGGTGTTGTGGACTCGCAGCCTTCAAAGACAGCTACGCTTGTAGTCAGAGAGCGGGAACAATCACCGGCCGCCTCGCAGACGACACGATCCGAACCTGGCGGGAAACAAGTCGGACCTTCACCTTCCTCTGTCCCATTTGACGACGCTCACTGTGAGAGAAACTGGACGCAAACGTTGTTTTCCTGTCAATCTGAGGATCGAAATTGTAAGATTTTGATATTATTTTTCATGTTTCCAGTGTTTTCCTGTCCAAATAAACAAAATGAATTTATAACGAGTTGACTCTCGTTAATCTGGCTACCACTAATTCCGGTTGAATCACTATATAACCAGTTGACGCTCGTTAATCTGGCTACCACTAATTCCGGTTGAATCACTACATAACCAGTTGTCTCTCGTTAATCTGGCTATCACCAATTCCGGTTGAATCACTATATAACCAGTTGTCTCTCGTTAATCTGGCTACCACTAATTCCGGTTGAATCACTATATAACCAGTCGACTCTCGTTAATCTGACTATCACCAATTATGGTTGAATCTTGACTCTCGTTAATCTGGCTACCACTAATTATGTTTGAATCACTATATAACCGGTTGACTCTCGTTAATCTGGCTACCACTAATTCCGGTTGAATCCCTATTCATCATCTTCGAAATCCAACGGTTTTCGACACGCATATCTTCTTGTAGAGATTAGACATTGAAATGTCAAAACATTAAAATATGTCATGATGTGTTGGTGATGTTGTCAATGTAGAATGAAGGCTGACAGTTAGAAAACCCTGGCTACGTGGTGTTTTGAGTAATAGGCGTTTTCTAATAAATGTAAAATTGAAAGATGTGTTATTACGTAACAAATCAAATTTTGCTAGAAAAAGGGTTGATTGAATTGTTCCCTACCTTGTGGGGTAAGACATCAAAATCTCAACCCAATCAGAAAGATTCTTAATGTCTAGCCCGAGGTTTGCCGAGAGCCAGACATTTAAGAATCTTACCCCGAGGGTTGAGAGGTTTCTGTTTTACTCCTTAAATAGGAAAAAATATTTCTTCCACTTCAAATACAAGCGGTAATTTCACGAAATGCAAACGTTGATTGTATAATTTCCAGAAAATCGGATATCTGCTTGTTGATGTGACGTCAGTGTATTGTTGACATGATGTCATTCAATTGTTATGAGAGGAGAATGCCCGATCTTTAACTAAGGGTTAGACAGAAACATGTTTCGGAAGGAAAATGTGGGGGGAAAATAATCAGTCAGTCCTCTGTGATGCAGAAAATAATCTCAACCCTCGGCAAAACCTCGCGCTAAACTTCAAAAACCTTACCATCGGGTTGGGATTTCTCTGTCTATATCCTACGGGAGTGATATATTCTATTACATATAATCAAGAACGTACGCTTTCCAGGTTGTAGTCTGTGTTGTTGCTGGCCGTATCACAAATATATGGTGTCTACCCGGCTTGGTGAGACCCCGTTCATGGCTCTTATTCCGTGTGCTGTCTTCGCCCTCAGAATCAAAGTTAGGACCTTATTCGGCATAAAGGTACGTAATATTTCCAAACCACTTAGATTGAATGGTTTTTCTTTATAGATTCGTCACAACGTATCAAAAATTAGATAGTATAACTTCATACAAGTAGGTTTTTTGATCAAAATACAAAAGGCGTCTGTCACGTGTTGTTTATCATCCATCGATCGTTCGTCCATTGTTTTTACATAACTTTCCTAGATTGTCAATCCGTTTTAATCTAATATCGTTTTACTACGATAAGCACATCATTGAATCTTGATACAATTCAGTCGTGAAAATAACACGTAAGGTCAAAAGAAATTTTGTCTGTCAAATAATAGTCAACACATAACTTTGTCTACCAGTTTAATTTGAAGTGTAGTATTTTTGTTCAGCATGAAGGTTACAAAACAATTGTTTGTTCATTAAAGCATTGTGTTGGGGCCTGATAACTGTCCGATAAGATTAATTCACAGGTAAAAGATAACTTTATTTTATCTTTTATCATATATTATTATTTTTGGAAAAACACATATTAGTCAAATACGGATTTGTCATCCTTTAACAATTGACAGTGAGATTTTTTAAAGACTTGAATTAATGAATATGCTTAGAAAACGACATTATAACAATCTTTATAGCGAGCGCAGCGAGCGCTTTTTGTATCGTATGCGTGGTATATATAATTCAAGCAAAAAGCTTTATAGTCTTATGTATATCAAATCCGTAAATTCTTTTCTCCCACAACCACTATAGGTTTTTCTCTATCCCGACTCATTGGGTACACCTGCCAGGACATTTGGTAAACATGTTTGGTTACCCACTAGCGTGTAACACCCTGGGCGTTATTTCATTGATCAATGTTCTCATTATGACGTCAAGTAACAATGCTTTGCGACGTCATTGTCCATTGTGACGTCATATTTCAGGACCATTTTTTTCCCCGATAGCAAACAGGTATAATGTATTTCTAAAGGAGACATGTGATGTAATATCTTAACGTTGTAGGAGAAACAGGTCCCAAACTCTTGATGGTTTGTTATCATGTTTATGTAACCTCGTGTCTTTATATAATACTCGAGTATATAAATCGAGTTAGACTGATATGGTAACCAACCATCAATCGTAGGGAAACTTCTATGTATCGGGTAATCTATAACATTTGGTTTTTACCGGCATTGCATTTCATCTTTTTACGTTAATGACTATTTTATGCAGGATTCATGCTAATATTATGGTACAGTGGAACAAACATATTTTCAACGAAATTAAGGAAAACAAAATCGTCTGGTCGAATAAGAGAGTGTATTAGTCAGTAACAAACAGTCAGATATCACAACAATTTGCTTAAAGATGTCACTTTAAATGATTTTATCCTGGGTTTTTTTTAAAGATTTCTATTACTGTATCACAAATGTGTTTCGTTAAACGGGGTTCAATGTCCTCACAACTGCCTAGGTCATATATGAGGTCGGCTGTCGAGGGAAACACATCAGATCGAAGGGAAGTGAGATAAGTAAATAGATCCCAAATGTTGCAAAAGGGGCAGCGCCTTAATTTTTAGATAATTCAACGTCTTCTAATAAGAAGACAAAAAAATATCTCACTCTGCAGATGGCCCACATAAGTCGTTTTTAACTATACATGTAACACTCTGTAAAATGAAGTGTGATACAGTAGGAGTAGGCATATTTTTTCCTCGAACCTCTAAGGCTTCAGTGTTTTCAGGCCTCCCTCCAATTGTATTGTTGTTGCTTTGTAGCCCTCCGAATTACTTTATAACTATTGTTGTGTAGGCATCTCCATTATTATTGTTATTTCAGTTGCATGATGATACTTCCTTCCCTACGTTATTTTGTATGTCGCTTTATAGTTGTATTCATGTTGCTGGTAGACCTCCAAATAACTGTTTTCTTTTGTTAACCTTCCTGATGTTGTATAACAATTGTCTTTCTTTGTGTTGTAGGGTTCCCTATTAGGGGATTTCTGGGCCTCTATGTGCTGTGAACCCTGTGCCGTGTGTCAAATGACGTCAGAGTTGGACTCCTTGGGACTTTGAGTGTATTGCCTATCATAACAATTTAGAATGTCTAATACATCCAATGTATCATTTATATGTTCCGCAGGTGCCTTTGTTTACAATTAACTTATTACGGTATACCGGAAAAATTTTGCCGCAGTTTAAATTTCGCCTTTTTTGACCTCTGCAACGAGGGCGAATTTATTACTACAGCGAATTTAGGTAGACAACATAATATACATAGGTATTTTATTTAAAGGGCGAAATGTACGCTTGGCGAAAATTGAGAGTAATGGAGAAGGGCGAGAGTTTGACTGGGCGAAAATTTCGCGGTATTCAGTATGTCATAATTATTGCCCAATTATTTCAGTGCATAATTTTACTTCAAAACATTAAAATTATGCATCACTGATCAGAGTGATCAATGTTATGTAGATATCGAATCATCATCATAGATATTAATAATCTACAATATAACCTTCATGTGTGTTTAAGTTATTGTTATACAATTGATACTGTAGCGATAAAGTCTAATCGGGAATTTGTAACTTGGATTTGTTTTTGAGGAAAATGTGATAATCGATTATCTTTTTAAAAAATATTAATAAAGTACCTTGTTATAATCTGAAATTTAAGATAATTTGTTTCATATGGATAAAGAACACTTTTGAAAACTATGCTGAAATTCCATGTCAACAAATGTGAGTTCGAGATAAACGATATATTCTAGATCTGTGTTCGAGTTAAATGCAGCTGTTTATAATAATGATAATACTATTTTGAAATATTTTGACTGTTTTATACACAGTACAAACAGACTTTATCATTATAAATGATACGATATTAATTGTATGTAAGATTTTATGCCGCTCTTATGTGAAACATAAATATTAATTTTATGTAAGATTTAATGCCGCTCTTATGTGAAACATAAATATTAATTTTATATAAGATTTAATGCAGATCTTATGTGAAAGATAAATATTTATTTAACGTAAGATTTAATGCAGCTCTTATGGGGAAGATATATATTTATTTTACGTAAGATTTAATGCAGCTCTTATGTGAAACATAAATATTAATTTCATATAAGATTTAATGCAGATCTTATGTGGAAGATAGATATTTATTTTATGTAAGATTTTATGCCGCTCTTATGTGGAAGATAAATATCAATTTTATGTAAGATTTAATGCAGCTCTTATGTGGAAGATAAATATTAATTTTATGTAAGATTTCATACCGCTCTTACGTGGAAGATAAATATTAATTTTATGTAAGATTTTATGCCGCTCTTATGTGGAAGATAAATATCAAATTTATGTAAGATTTAATGCAGATCTTATGGGGAAGATAAATATTAATTTTACGTAAGATTTAATGCAGCTCTTATGTGGGATGTAAATCGTTTTCTTTAGAACCATCATCATGTTGTCTACAGCGTCGTTCATTGACAATGTATTGTAACGTTAGATGTTTGATTTTCAGAAAGTCGATTATAAAAAAGCTGTCGGACCGACTATAAACACCATTAACATGATTGACTTTAAATTATGAGTTCGTATATGACGATAATTGTCATTTTTCATTTTTGTCAGACTCTTCCTATGTACATCCACTTTGCATTAATTAGAATTTTAATATTAACAAATTAAGACTATTAATTAGATAGAAGACGATTGAAAATAATAAAATAGTAAAGTGTTTGTCGTATGGGTATGTGCTATTTTATTTGAATATCTAATGTTGAAATAAGGAATAATTAATTAATTGAAGTATTTGTGATTCATCATCCAAACAGTATTGTATTTTATCTCAATTATTGTATTAATGTTATATATATTCGTTCATGATGTAAATCACATTTATTTATATGAAAATGAAATTTAGTTTTTGGGATTCTAACGATCCTAACATGCAAACTGACTCTTTTTTAGGGGTGTTACCTTAAGATGCATCATATACGTATTTTAGTCTGTCTGTGCAAGATATTAAAATCATGGTTAGTCTCCTCTTACCCGAAAGTATTAATCCGCAACAAGCGAATCATGATATATCAGCGAGAAATTTGATTTTAGCTATCTTAATGAACCATTATCAAATACCTATATAGGGATGTCTCGACGCTATTATTAACTAGATATTAAGTTTTGATCAGTGAAATATGTTGAATTGTTTATAAAATGTAGCATTTTTCACTGCAGTGAAAAATGTATCAAACGTTGTTTTTTTACTTCAGTTAGAATTATTAAAATGACATAGTCATTGCAATGAGAAATATCGCAATACTTGCTCGGATTTCAACCAATGAACACACATAATTTAAAACAAAAATGAATTTGATAAGCAATCAGAAAGTTCAAATTGTGCGTGTTCAACATTTTCCTTGATTGAGCGTCATGAAAGTCCGACGCCATAAACTGAAGTCACACACCAAAATGGAAAGAGATTTTGACGTTCTGAAGCATGGTCGCTGTTTCTTATATTACCATTAATAAAGTTTTAAAATTGTAATAAACATAATATTTAATGGTTTCCTATCCAATATCATTTATATTTTACTCATATTGCAAGTTAACAAATTTACATGCTGGCACTCGTAAATGATAGATAGCATTTAACGGGAAACTCATCCTCGATACTACTGGGGTTACTTTCATTTACACTTTCCACACTGAAAGTAAGTGTAACCCATGGAGTACAGAAAATGCGGAAACCAATAAATAACCCTTATTTATGTATGCAAGGACGTGTGTGTGCGCATTTGAAGAGCATGAACCAATAATGACGTCAATTCAATATGACTGTTTCATATGCTAGAATTGTCAAGTATGTAAAATGTGATGGTTTTAAACCATACGTGTTTCTCTTAAGAGATTTATATATTGCTATATTGCTGCTCAATGGAAAATGGCATACCTCCACCGATACTCATCCTTAGATTGTGTATACATTGAATAAAATATTTTAGAAAAGGAGAAATTGTTGCTTATAATAAATAAAATATCGATTGTGTTACATGCATATGCTTTATAGTTAATTTGGTCTTGTTCCCTCTACTTAGGGACACAAAAGCGACCAAATTAAATCGGCTGCACCCATTGCAATATTTGGAAACTTTAAATATCTTTCTAATTTCCTTTTATTTCCAAGCGCATTGCTTGGCAACACCTCACTTTTAGCTTTATTGTTGAATGTTCGCCCAGGTGATAAAAGCAATGGGTTCTGTCCCCGGGCCGGGACATACCAAATTCGGGAAAAATGGTAGTTGTTATTTTCTGCCTAACGTTCAGTATTAAGGGTAATGGCAACAACTGGTTCACCCGTTGTCAGTATAATGTGACCGGGTGGAATGCTGGGCTGGGTGCCTTCGTCACGGTATTTCAGTGAGATGGCACTATAAAGTCGGCATTAGATCCGCGCTATCACAAGCAACGTATCCTGTCCCCGGCACACATACACACATGTACGAATACACAACACATGGCGGTACGTCATTAAATGACCTAAGCTGTAAATAAAACCAAACCAATGTTTAACATATCAACAACATATTATTAAAGAATCCCCGTACCACTGCCAAAAGGTAGCAGAAACTACGCAATGGAAACTGTGTTTTTCCGGCATGACCACAGTTTTGATAAATTATTTCTGAAAGGAAAACAATACCTTACGGGACTTCATTGAAAAAGTATAAAGATGAAATGTTCTGTGTGTAAAACTTCAGCGGAGTTAGGCAAGGAGTCGAACTCTGAATTTTAAATGGTTATATCATCTCTCTAACAGATTGAACTACGGAAGTGTTAAGGGAAGGGGAGGGGGGGGAGTTACTGTTAATTCGAAAGAAAAACAGTGCAGTGGGACGGGGACCCTTAAATAAAACAACATTAAGCTCAATGATCTCTATAAAGCTACAACAAAAGTTCACTTATCTCAGTTATATAAACCGACACAAGTTACATAAACTTAGTTGTAAAACATTGCATACCCACAATAGCACATGAAGTAGAGGAACTTATTTTCCATACAAATGTTTTTATATACCAAGTTGAATTATACGAAACAGGAATGACAGAGTTATACCCCTTTTAATTTAATTCTGATATTAGAAATATAAAGATTTATTTACTAGAGGTTATACTGTTGGGTAAAATCTCAGCTTCAACATGGTTACCTATCAGCGGGTTAAATTCTACATGATTCTGCAGTAAATTAACATAGTTCTTACAAAAATCATTGTTAGTCAAAAGTACATAAGATAGAAGTCTTCGACACCTACAACTGTGATGTTTATACATATACGTGTACATGTAGATAAACAATCGTGTAGCTTCTACAATAAAACCAGTCAATCATCGGTTTACACTGTTGTCTGGCTGTTACTGTAAACGTACATGTTAAGCGGTATTCTTATATTAGCTCTAGATATTGTGCTAAATTATGACTGCACTAATTAAAGTTTCTGTATATAATTTTTGATTGCAAATGTTGTGAGTGCGCCAATTAACCAATACGCTTATCTGTTAAAATTCGATAATAGGCTTAAGTTTGTGTCTGCTGAAATAATAACTTTTACAGTATTACCTGAAATGAATACGTTAGCTAATAAACTTGCAATGAGGATACATTTCCACTGTGTTCAGTTTGATTTGAGTTACTGTGAGTGGTATGCCCTTGTGAGGTTCTGTTAATTGAGAAAGTTGTTTCTCACTACAGTTTCAGTTGCATGCAGAAAACGATTACATTCGGTCAGAACTCGGGATTCGAACAAAACAAATACGATACAGTAATTCCTTATCACTCAGCTATGCGCTATATCAATTAAGATATTCGGACTATTGAAATATATGAGCTTTTATTGTCATCAAGGTTGACATTGTTCAAATAGGACGCATTCCTGTGACTGCAAAGTTACATGAAGTATAAATAATCTATTGCTAAACATCAACATATCTAAAATATGCTCATGGATTAGATAATATTTTCAGAGTTACTTATCATCAACAACATAACTGCAACATTTCAATTAATTTAATCATTTCTGAATATTTAAACACTCAATTAATATTTACATTGCGTTGTACTGATAATTTGTGTGTTACATTTTTGTTTATATTTTGATCCATTTTATCTTCAATTTATTGTCAATATTATTTAGTAAATGATGAAGATTTAAGCATTGAAGTGCAGCTTTTTAACATTTACATAATGGTATACTACACCGCATCCTCGATATCCGGGGGTTATGCTCACTTTCGATCTCTGCAACCCTGGAATATGTCATAGCAAAATTGAAGGCACGAAGATAGCTGTTTGATTGGTCTCAGGTAACAAAAAACTGACCAGTCGCTAGGCTGATACCTGTCCTTTGAAGATTACAAAGGAGAGACACCCGACTTCAAAGCCTGTCAATTTTTACCGTTATGTGACCGCGAGATTCTTTTGATGTATAACAAAGGATCGAACTATTCGTCTTGTCTCATCAACAAGGTGGCGCACACTGAGCCTTCAGTTTTGCTATGACATATTCCAGGGATGTAGAGAGCGAAAGTGAACGTAACCCATGGATATCGAGGATGCCGTTCCACCAGCATCAGTACCAAGACTCTTTGTACTACTATAGTTGTGACTAGATGAGTCACCAACCTGGAACCATCACATCTACAATATGTATACACCCGTGGTTGTATCTAGAGCTGTGATATGTAAATAACCCAGAGTCACCAAACTAGCACTATCATAACTGTTATATAGCTCTGCCATTGCTGTGAAGGTTTTCTTGACTTCCTGTTTAGAGTGCCACTTACTTAAGTCACTAGCATGGTTAAGATGAAGGCGGCCATCCGTTAATTACATGTTACAGTTATAGCTGTGATGAGAGCAGTCATCTTTTACTTACCCGTTAACAGTCCATCGACTATAGCCACCGCCATTGTTGTGACGAGAGCGGCCATCTTTTACTTACCCGTTAGGAGTCCGCCGACTATAGCCACCGCCATTGTTGTGACGAGGGCGGCCATCTTTTACTTACCCGTTAACAGTCCGCCGACTATAGCCACCGCCATTGTTGTGACGAGGGCGGCCATCTTTTACTTACCCGTTAGGAGTCCGCCGACTATAGCCACCGCCATTGTTGTGACGAGGGCGGCAATCTGGTACCCGCCCTGTTCCATAGCTGTGCGGTCTTCCGAGTACACCGTACCGTTGATGATACTCGTATTCCGGGCCGGGAAGATGACGTTCAGACTGGTCCAAAAAAGAACAAACAGTCAACAAAATACTACAATGTCAGATCTGACAACGACCTAACGGGAGGGGTACGTTTTATTCAATACCCCAATGTTTAAATATACTGAAGGCATTTCGACGAATACATAAAGTAAAGTAAAAGACCTCAGTTTATCACCTGTTGTGTCGACGAACGGACGAGATGTCTTCGTGTTGATAACTTTGACCCTTACCGTTGAATAATGTAATATATGAGAAAAAAATGAAATTTCAGAAGATTTTTGAGAATTCAAAATATGTTAATCGAGTGTTTTCTCAAGTTAAAGACATATACACCTATTACAATGTGTGGTAGACTGGAAAATGTCTGTAAGACATAAATGCCCCCGCTGCCATGTGAAATTAGTTTCAGTGTTCTATAAAAAGTTACAACCAC
>JAUMHH010227874.1:0-11839 GCA_032359455.1 Chlamys rubida
TGGACACCGCCATTATGATTATCACAATGATTACTTGCTCTGTTAAGCCGAAGCCAGATTATTCTAGGCATACTTTGTCGAGTGTAATTCATCTTCTATGACACGGTTCAGTCCATTGTAAAAGTGGAAATATTTGCTTTTGGAAATTATATACAACATTTGATATAACGCCCTATCTAGCTAACATAAGCCACTCTAAAGCGCTTTATAGTACTTAGATATACACTTTATACAATTAGCATATACATGAATCAACTAAATTTCGAGGAATGCGCAGGAACTGCCTTATCAGGCGCTAACTACTAGTCCTATGTCACCTGGCTAATATCTTCCTATGTGTGTATGCCTGCGTGTGTGCTGGAAGTGTATTGTGTTCTGTTTGTAGTGGGACCGTGCTTCCAACGGTATTATTTATAGTGCCACCTCATTTGAATGCTACAGAACAGATACCGCAACATCCACCCGAGACCATTTCATACTCTACCGGGATTGCTCGAGTTGTTTGAGCAGGAGAAAAACACTTTCTCTGAATATTCCATGCGTGCGACGACCTCAAGGATCCAACACTGGCCGCCTGCGTGGAAGGTCGAATTGTTAACCACTCGACCAATCCAACCAATGGTCGCGTTCTGACCATTTAAACTAATCGCAGTGTGGATGTTTTTTCGCGTTGACAATAGGTCTGAAACCTTTATATTCGATTCATCTATAAGCTATATAATATGTAAATATATATTTGCATGTGAATATTTTCGCACTGATTTACTCATTACGGATAGCGCGAACATTTTCACAGCGCGAATATTTCCACAGCACTAATATTTTCACAGCGCGAACATTTACACAGCGCGAACATTTCCACAGCGCGAATATTTCCACATCGCGAACATTTTCACAGCGCGAACATTTACACAGCGCGAATATTTTCACAGCGCGAACATTTTCACAGCGCGAACATTTTTACACAGCGCGAACATTTCCACAGGTCGAACATTTCCAAATTTACGGTAGTTGAAATTAATCTTCGCATCACTTCCGTTCAATGACATATCGCTTCCATTCGACTTATCATTAAGCAGGAATGATGCGAAGATCTAATTTTAATTAGATTGTTAAAGGTTTATTGTTTGTGAGAAGTCCTCTGACTGACTGAAATGTATCATTATTTGTTCACTAAACGCCATATTATTATTTAATAACTTATCTTGAAAAGGCGTTAAAATTAGGAAAATAAGCGAAGGTACTATTTACTTTAAACAAATAGTATACCGAAATATGCACCAAAAAACACGAATTTCACATTTTATATCGCTTGTGTATGTGGATGATCGCTGTTTTACTGACATAATCCAAACAATATAATTGGACAATTTAGACAAACAAATCATGGTTCAACAAATATAAACGTTTATTAAAATGTTAATACTGTATAATAGGAAATTTTCGCCGCAGTTTAATTTTCGCTTTTCTTCTCTCTCCAAATTGAGGGCGAATTGATCATGACAGCGAATTTTAGTTTATAAAATGTAATACATTGTAATAAAATGTTAAGAGTGAAATAAACACATGGCGAACAGGAATTTTATCGGAAAAGGGCAAATATTTGACAAAAATGCATTTAAGTACCAATAATAACAACACCAAAGGTCAAGTGGTCATCCCGTACATGAAAGGTATATCCGAAACCATCCAGGGGATATATCGTGGTCATGGCATCACAACTGGCATGAAGCCCAACAAGACACTTCGTAATATCCTAGTACACCCTAAGGACAAAACAGCTAAAGAAAACGTCGTAGAATGCGTATACAAAATCGGATGCGAAAATTGCGACGCATCGTATACTTGAGAGACTGGAAGGCGATTTGGGGTCCGCCTTGGTGAACACCGGAACGATACGGAAACCCTAGAAGGTAGGAAATTCACCAGATCAGAAAGGAAGCAGTTTGAGTCAAAAATAAATCAATCGGCCATCACAGACCATGCCACACAGAAAATTAATGTGATTGACTGGGAAAAGTTTTAGACAGAGACAGCATTCTACTCAAGCGGCATATAAAAAACCCGTATAGGTACTCTGCAGTTGGCCAGTTCTAAATCGAGATGAGGGGGCTCAAAGACTCTCGCAACTCCATTACCAAGTATTAAACAAAGCGTAGCTTAATCGAGTCATTTCGGTACATATATATAAACTATTGTACATACGCTTACAGCGTAACCGAAGCGACAACTCGTACACATTTTATACCTTTGTGTACATACGCTTCACTGGTCATTTGTCTGATGAAGAGACAGAGTACATACCTTACCTGTCATCGAAACGTCACATTGAAACATTAATTGGTTGTGCAACGAGAAAAAATCATAATCCATACTAATCAACCTGAATAAAATGTTTAGAAATTACGGGCTTTTTTCATGTCTTGAATCTTACTTCGGTGGACTGATAAACTGAAGCACTTTAATATGTACTTTCCCTATAGCTACATATGTACCGTTATAAGGATCGTCATTACAGAGGAAACGTATTAAGACACTTAGCTGACTCGTTAGGCTTGCTACTCTCTTGGCTTTAGAATGAATCCGTGACCTAACGAGTCTCGTTACTGCTCTCCGAGCTTTGTTAGGACAGTGACAGATTAGGACTGTATCTACACACGCCCACATAATGCAGTTCTAATTAATATAGACTAAGTAAGATATTTCATCGCCGTTTTCACGAATCACAATGAAATACAGCTCTATATGTCTATGTTGTATTGATGGGAACATTGCACTGAATATTCACTAGAAATACGAAAAATTCAGAACCTATTTAAAAAGTTAGTGTGTAAATGCAAAAAGCCAAACAAAGTAACATTTATTCAAAATATATTGTATATGGAAGGTGTTCCTGTTATATATCATTGTTGTAAGGTCTACCCAGGGTTATTTGTAAGGTTTTGCTGCTGATTATCATTGTTAGGCCTACCCAGGAATTTTTGTAAGGTTTTCCTGTTATTCATCATTGTTGTTAGGCCTACCCAGGGTTATTTGTAAGGTTTTCCTGTTATTTATCATTGTTGTTAGGCCTACCCAGGGTTATTTGTAAGGTTTTCCTGTTATTTATCATTGTTGTTAGGTCTACCCAGGATTATTTGTAAGGTTTTCCTGTTATTTATCATTGTTGTTAGGTCTACCCAGTGTTATTTGTAAGGTTTTGCTGCTGATTATCATTGTTAGGCCTACCCAGTGTTATTTGTAAGGTTGTCCTGCCGATTATCATTGTTAGGCATACCCAGTGTTATTTGTAAGGTTGTCCTGCCGATTATCATTGTTAGGCCTACCCAGTGTTATTTGTAAGGTTGTCCTGCCGATTATCATTGTTAGGCCTACCCAGTGTTATTTGTAAGGTTTTCCTGTTATTTACTACCACGACTTTTCTCGCTGATTATCATTATTGGTAGGCCTTCCCAAACTATTTTGTAATAATAATAGCCGCAGTAATCAGCTCTTTTTACCCCGACTGCCTAAGGTTTTATGTAACACGTAACTCATGTACAATTTCCCTGATGTATTTTTTTGTGATTTTCCTTTCGGTGATTCTGCTGTATGTAATGAAAGCTATCTTCAAATCTATTTTCTACCTGACATTTCCTAACTTTTATATAGGCACACGGTTAGTTAGCGTCTTTCATCTACTATCAGTGGCCATCCGGTGAGGCAGATGTTCCACGTTACCTTCTTGCAGCACTGACAATGCAGTGATGTTCGACGGCGTTAGAAGGGGTCATGCGGTATCTCCGTTCTTTAAACATAGCTACATAGAGTCTGTCTCATTACAATCTCATTTTCGCAGCATATGATATATATCTTCATGAATCTGTCTCTGAGTGATGTGAGGCTCCCATTGACCAAGTCTCCTGGGTATGTAGTCCTTTGATGACTTTCGTGTTAACGTGATGTATGGGCCGTCTGCTCTCTATGGCCCGAAGGGTGTAGCCTCACCGTCTAACCTCGCCTTTCCATACTAGTGGTACATGCTGATTACAGCAATACCAATGAAATTCCTGGTATAAAATTTGTACCAGATGTTCTTTCTAAGAAAAGTGAAAATGTAGCGTCCATTTATTAAAATTATATAAGATTTAAGGTACAGAGTACCTCTGCACAAATCATAATCGCGTAGAAGAGTTCTATCTCAGATCTGTTTTTTTCGACGACGAGTATTCTCTCCTATTAGATGTATATTGACGATAATGCAAGGTTGTTCTTGCTTTGGAGTTAATTTTTTGAAAGGTCCCCATATTTTCCTTTCGATAGGCTGCATTCATTATTCCTGGACACCAATTTTGAAACAAACATCGGTGGATAGTTCCCTATTTCGACCTACGGAATATATATTTTTCCTCTTATTTACATTTGATAGAAAATACACATTTTGAACAACTATAATAATACAAACGATATCATGATGTGTTTTAAGTTGAAACCAAATAATGACTTTGTGAAAGCAAAAATACATTGCATAACAAGCTATGAAAAAAACAAATAACGGATTTTGCTAGACTTTCGAGTCTCTCTTACAATACGGTGACAATCTATGTTCAATGTTAGTTTAAGAATACTTGGGAAACCTTTTTGTTTTTAGGGTTAAACTATCACTTCTTACGAATAATCCGAAATAAATATTTTCCCTTATTATTTATTTATAGTATGTCTAATGAAAATTCTTACATTAATCGACCTGATAGGTATTCTTACACGTGTTATACTGACAAAATCTTCTTACACTATAGTCACACTGACAAAGTATTCTTACACTTTGTAATACTGACAAAGAATTCTTCCATTAGTCATATTGACAAAGAAGTTTTAAAGTAGTCTTACACTAATCATATTGACAAAGTATTCTTATACTTTGTAATACTGACAAAGTATTCTTACATTTGTCATATTGCTAAGTATTTTGTACACTTAACATACTGACAAAGTATTCTTAAATCAGTCAGGCCGACAAAGTATTCTTAAATCAGTCAGACCGACAAAGTATTATTGGCAACAACATCTTTAGATAAGGTAAACAAGACAATGGTCTATTTTTAGATTCCACTAGTACATTGCCACATTTGACCATAGATTTGGCTAACAAGTTCTATAAAAATGAGCTCAGCTGACGCCAATAGCGGTTACAATGGGGTGTAGCTATATATATATATATATCGGGCGGTTATAAACAACACCAAACTTCTCTCCTGTGATGTAGGGCTGATTATCTTCGTCCATCGTAAATTCATCGCTACTCTTAATCAAGGAAAGTGGAGTCTTTAAGCCCAAGTATTCCTACCGTCACACATCGGAACAAACTCGGGCGGGCAACGGCCTGCTACCAGATGCCCAGTTTTAATGATCCGCGTGATATAGTAGGGGTTGCTCGTGCATTGTCATGCGCTCCTGAACACGGAAATGCCAATCAAAGGCTCCTCACGTGTCATGTAGTCTTTCAGACAATTTATTCCAATCAGGATATATTTCTGCTTGGTTAATCCTACGTATACAGGAGAAGCCATCAAACAGTCTGGTGATGAGGACATACGAGGTTTCTTAGTGTACTGTGTCTGAAGATTGTCTGACGAATTTATCCAATTTGTATGGTACTTTTTTTCTCCTCCAGATCTTGCTGTAGGTATAATTATGTTCGACCGTTTATGCGTGGTGATTTTAGGTACGCCTTCTACCGCCTTAAAGACGCAACAATCATTTGGGTTAAGTATTCATGTATCTGAAAAAAAACTTTTCATGGAGAGAAGGATATTCCAGAAATATCTTTTCATGTGCGCTCTCGTATATGTATCTACCAACACAAAGCATCTCGTTATCTGTGATGTCAAATATAAACGTGTCGCTCGGTATAGCTCTTTTGCGAGTCAAAATTTTCGCAGTTATACTCAAAAAGGAAAATTCAAGGTTTCACTTTTCGAAAATATATATATATAAAAAACAAAAAAAATCAAAAAAAAAAATCATGTAATAATAATGCATGAATTATACGTAATTTTCAATTATATATATTTTTACGGAAGAGAACTGTGCTACGAATGTCATTAAGTTACATTCATGTCATGGACAGTAAAGACCTTTACAGTATTGTCTATGTACAGTATGTCTGATAAAGACCTTTACTGTATTGTCTGTTTATAGTATGTCTGATAAAGACCTTTACTGTATTGTCTATGTACAGTATGTCTGATAAAAACCTTTACTGTATTGTCTATTTATACTATGTCTGATAAATACCTTAACACTATTGTCTATGTATAATATGTCTGATAAAGACCTTTACATTATTGTCTGTATATAGTATGTTTGATAAAGTCCTTTACAGTATTGTCTATATATAGTATGTCTGATAAATACCTTAACACTATTGTCTATGTATAATATGTCTGATAAAGACCTTTATATTATTGTCTGTATATAGTATGTTTGATAAAGTCCTTTACAGTATTGTCTATATATAGTATGTTTGATAAAGACCTTTACAGTATTGTCTATATATAGTATGTCTGATAAAGACCTTTACACTATTGTCTGTTTATAGTATGTCTGATAAAGACCTTAACAGTATTTTGTTTCTAAAGAATGTCTTATCAAAATTTTATATTATTGCTGTATGTTATTCTATTTACACTTTTGCCTATTTATATTAAGTCTGATTAGGTCCCTTGCGTTGCTGTATTGCCTATACATAGAAAGTTTAGCTAAGACCGTTACAATCTATTTTTATTGTAAGCCTTGACAAGTTTGTGTAATTTGCCAATATATATTATTTTTAGTAAAACGACAACAGGAGACGATGCATTAAAAATATCTCAAACAAAGAACAACGCACACAAATTTTCGATTACGGACGATACAAGAGGCTACATAACTAACAACACGATCTGTGCTGATACAGTACGACACCAATACCTAGACACGTATTGATATGAACGTTGTCTCTCTTCCACCAGTTCCATGTATATAATCGTATTCAGTCAATCTCTCGGCGGCTATACACTGCGACAATATCTACTGACCACACAGCTCATTAGGTAAACACTAATACCAAACTTCCCAAGTCACCGGTGTTTAACAATAGGTTACCTTTAGGTAACAGTTTTACATATTTCCCCCAAAAATGCCTACAGAGACGATATGTATAACAAGACTTTGTTCGGTAACATGTGTAGCATTATCACCCGAGGAGAACTTTCCTAATTACAAACTTTTACGCAGATGATCTACAAAGAACCGAGCTGCTGGTTCCTTCGTTTACAATGCTCACATAGGCATGTTTATAGACATGAGACACAAGCTTGAATTGAATATAAAGGAAATTGCCCCCGGGACCAACAGAATTGAGATCTTTACATATTATTCTTTTTATATTTTTCGTATTTACATTTAAAATAACGTAAAATTCTGTCTGGTGAATAATAAATATCCATACACCTTGTTTATTATACACTTTGACTGCAATACGTCATTTACTAGATACAAAATATACCATTACATGAAATCAAAGCTTCTTTTGGTACATGAATGCGTAAGAGTGTAAATGAAACTCATAAAAAAATTCTTCTAAGACAGGCAATCAAAGATGGCAAAACATAGTAGGAAAACATCTCTTTGACAAGCACAGCGGTTAAACACAATAGGAAGAGACAGGGACAGTAATTGTTAAAACCTTGTGGATTGCAAACAATAAATAAAAAGGAAGAAATAAGACATTTCAATAAAAGCATACAACGATACCAGCTGGTGCTCTGAAAGAAACCATGCACTGTCTGCACCAAATATAGTAGAACCCGTTCTGACCACTACAGATAAACATATTGTGTGCAGGCAACGTCGTTCAATATTTGAATAAGAACGACAAAATGTAGCCAATATTTATCATGGCATGACGTCAATTGATTAACAGCGTGTATTGAGTAATAATAGCAGACAGAAACATATGCTTGTACCGAACGTTGCAGGTGTAAGCATGCGGGAATGATTTTGTTTAAGCGTTAAAAGATATCAACAATTGGGGAATAAGTTACAAGCAATTTTTGCAAATTGAAATTGAAATCAATGTAAGAAAAATTGAGTAGAAGGAAAGAAAATGAAGAAGAGAAGAAATGGACAGAGTGAGGAAGATGAGCGTACAAATTAGAGAGAGTCGGAGAATGACTATGCTACATGTACTATGTACAGGCATTAGGCCAGGCCCCATCCTGGTATTTCCTATTGTATTTGGGATAATAAACCATAAAATAGAGAAAAAAATGCAGGAATGATTTTAATTTTAAAAGTGATGGACATGGACAACTTTCTTTTGGGGGATAACTTCCATCCTTATAACAACACGACACCCTGAGATACATACACTATACAATGAGAAATGCTTGTTTGGTTTATTTGTGTCTTACGTCCTATACAGCTATGGCCATTTAAGGAGGTTTCATGTTTTGGTGGTGTAGGAAAACCAGCGACATGCGCAAGTACCTGGCGACTGCACAACGTAGGCCTCGAACCCGCGATCCAGTGGTGGAGGGCTAGAGGTAGCAGAATGACTCCTTCACCACTTGGCCAACGCGGCCCCTAAATACGAAACAACAAGAAGCATACATGTACATATATAAATGACACACAGTGCAGTGTAGCAAAGATTCTTAAATATGCACGTATCTTTTACCTTATATTTAGTTTTATAATCATTGCCTTGTGATTTATTTTTTTAATATTATATTAATATTTTGTATACTAATTAGTGGATTAATCCTCAACATCTCAAGAGATATGGATTGATATATGATGTAAATTATAATCGTTGGAAGTGGCCATTGAAACTATCGTAAACGGAATCGTTCACTAAATAACAGCGACACACCGATATATTGGCGTTTCGTTTGATTTAATCATATTTTATCGTATTCAATAAAATTCATCAGTTTGGAAATATGTAATATCTCAAATGTTTATTTTATACACAAACAATGTACGTATCAAACGTGTCGCAATGTTTCAGGCCCGACTGGTCCCTTTGTCAAGCTATGACAATTGGCTTGAAAAAAAGGACCAGTCGGTCTTGAAACATTGCTACACATTTAATACGTACATTGTTTGTGTATAAAGTAAAACGTTGATACTATATTATATTGTACACTGACAAATATATCTGAAAGAGTATCTTGGAACTTGTGTCTGATGTTTCGTTTCATCCTAAATACAAACAACATAAATTGGGTATGCTACCTTAGTTTAGTAAACTGGGTATGCTACTTTAGTTTAGTAAACTGGGTATGCTACTTTAGTTTAGTAAACTGGGTATGCTACCTTAGTTTAGTAAACTGGGAATGCTACTTTAGTTTAGTAAACTGAATGTTTAGCATACAGCATGACTGTTCGCCTTGACAAAAGTGTGATACATAAATAAATATCATATCAATATTTCGTGACCGAGACATTCAAAAATATTTAAATGTTCGGTTATGCAACACCCGTCACAGACAAGGTCACTGCTAGATATTACTTTCCCAAGGAATTGCAATTTGATTATCCTTATTGTGATCATATATTATCAAAAGTCGAAAGATCTGTGGAATTTACCGGAAAGATAAAATGGGTTATAACACACGTGCATTTGCACGTTTTTTCAAGTGTAGTTAGTTACATGCTCTCCTGATTTCAAGTTTATTCGATTGAGTATTTTCTGAATTATGGTTTTGAATATATAAATATTAAGGATTTGTGAAATGTACCTTACTTGCTATAAACAAATCTATGTAATATACCAAAGGAAATTATATAGAAATCGAGAAAAGATTGCAAAAGAAGCGTGTGTTTATTGAGCAAGGTCGGTGTGCTCTTGATAGTATTTTGTTAAAAATCAGTCACAGAGTAAGTGGTTACAATAAAGTTTTCAAACCTGACATCTCAATTCTCCTTCGTGACGACAATAACAATCGTCAGTCTGTAGTGTTCTCTATGGAGCCATCGGCTTGACGACATTTCTAGGAATGCTTCAACATTAATACCCCAAAGGTTCCTTATCGCAAGTGTTCGTCGTGCAGAGGAGGAATTACACGGGGAAGAATCGAGACAATTGTTATGACTGTTAAAAAATACCGATATTGTTCCAGTTCTAGTGTTGAAATTTTATCTCAAGTAGAATGCTATCACATCCGGTATCGTACAATCAAACACAATCACACCCTGAAATTGACGCGTCGTAAAAGCGATGTATACAGCTGCAATGGAGCCCCATATCCCTCACTGCCGTAACATAAGACAATGAAATTTAATCTATTGTGTTCAGCCCGACAAGGCTTTGTTTGTCTTTTTTCATTTTTATCCTCATTTCATTAAAAAAGAGGTCAACATCCTACCAAAAGTCTTCTTTACTTGCAATCAATTTACGTCTTCAACAACTTTGCACTCAATTACATTGTTCTCGGCAACTCTATTGCTTTATTTTAAAATGTTTCTCGGTGTTAAGTTGGCGCTCTGTTTCTGTAGAGTATGGTAATGTCATTACGTTGCTATGACAACTGTTTGGTTTTTCCTTGACAACGCGGATTGCTTCTGTTATTATTTTTGTTCTAGAAGGGTACCATACCGTTGTACTGAGACTGCAATCGAAGGTTATGTTTGATTGTCTGTTTGGGATTTAACATCCTTATAACGGCCAACGTTATAAACAAACGGGTGCACAGGGAGAAATTACAGAAAAAAGGAGTGGGAAAGTGACAAAGTAACGATACAGGTCACAAGATTTGCAATGTGTGAAACAGGTACATTTTGGTTTCTACCAGATGGCACAAAGGATAAGCCAAGATGTTGCAGGGTCCTTAAGTCTCCTATGTCCTGTAAGCAGATGACTCACAAGAAAACACCAAATTCTGCAGTGAGGGCCTTAATAAATCGACTCTTACGACATAAAATGGAATACAGCAAACACACACTTTCCTTGAAGCTGCACATGAGTACTTTAAAATTCCATGCCATACAATACCATACCACACTATTTCATATCATTACTCTAATATGCTATATATAAAATCTCCAATAATTATCAAACAGTTCAGACCTTTATATATTTAATACATTAACTATCTGTAAATATATAAAGGGACTACCTGTTAGAAAATGGACAGTATTATTATTTCAAAGACAAACATAATAAATACACATCCAAGGAGGCTATGTAAAATGAAGAGGACAGGTCACACCAACAATGAATCACCAAATTATCACTTTGTTAATTCATTGAAAATTCAGAGAATGTTAATTATTCATTAATGGTTACTATCAAAAGGATAATATCAGTAGGTGTCTAGGTGAACTCACAAACAAAATTATGCCTCTAAGGCTCACGTGGGGTATTTATAGAAAGCTCTGCCATCGCAAATGATCGTTTCCTGTTTTTGCAAATGCCAGTATTAAAAACCGATCACAGCTTGAGTTTGGCAGCATTTCACGCTTCAAATGAACAAAATTTTATAACGATTTGACACGCCATTTTAACAGGGTAAACAAATGACTGATTTCCTAGTTTGAAATACGTCATCAGATGCTATTTTAATTCGTATATTGATCATTTATATGCATACGATGCCACGGTAGGAGGCACGGTAGTCTAGAGGTAGGACGTTGGGCTCGTGGCCGAAGGGTTGCGGGTTCGAGTCACGTCAAGGCACTGTGTTGTATCTTTGAACAACATTCTTTACTCATTCCAGTCTATTCAGCTGTAACTGAGTAAATACGTGGTTGGGCAGTGCTAACAGTCTTGAATGCTAGCTATGAGCGCCGAAATGGCAGCACCGGCTGTATG
>JAUMHH010227885.1:0-11839 GCA_032359455.1 Chlamys rubida
ACCATCCTTCCAGTGCTGTAACGACGACCATCCTTCCAGTGCTGTAATTGACTTTTTTATCAATATATATCAAGACACAAGAGAGCACAATCAATACTATACACACCATTAGAGGTTTTGTATTTCAGTAGTTCGACGTGTGCAATATGTTATTAGTGAGAGTACTGCCGCACGTCCTGTCAGTATTTAAAGCTCACAGTTTTACCTACACAATTCTAATTATATTTATTTTTTTAAATACTTACTTTTCTGAAACATCAAACAAATCGATAAGATAGGAATATCGATATATATTCATACAAATAAAACAAGCATTTGGGGCGCACACGATGTTCTTGTAGGACATTGTGACGTCACCCATTAGCGTCTTTAAATGTCCGTACCCATAAACTGATCAAGACCTGAATTTGCAATATCTTCCGCTTCAAATGACCAAATGTTTGGTTGAATCTAAACATTTTACAATCGCCTTTGTTTGTATAAATACAAGTACTTAAGTAGTGATATTTTATTCATATTGTTCGAAACAGCAGGTATGTTTAACAACAAAAGCAAATCACTATTGATTGAGCTTGAAATACCTCTGCAGTCAAAATATGTTCCATAGCTATGCATTCTAAGGCTACATCATTGTATAAATGAACTGGTTCTGATATGAAAACATGACATCATAATTTCTGAATAAAGCTTGGGTTTGGAAACGTTTGGAGATTTCCCTATCAAGACATGTCATCTAGAGGTTGTAATTTCCATGATAACGTTTGGACTTTATTTATTTACAGGTGATTAAGTGTTTATTTACGTAACATTAAATATTAGGATAAACTGTATAATTGCTGTTAATAATGGACAATTGGATATTGTACTGATGAAAAAATAATCCAAACAACAAACATAAGCACTATATCTTTATTGATCCCATGGGGTACCGGTAATTAATTCAGCAGAGTTTCATATATATAATCCAGCAGAATTGTGATATACACATAATCACCAATTTTCAATATTTCACATTTATTTTGACACTGCCAGATTCGATATTACTTTTCACCTACGAAATGGGCACTTGAGATTAACACACTAAATACTCATACATTCGCTATATATAGTTAACTGGATCAATAGTTACCTTTACCTGTCCAAAAATGTTCATTTACTCGGGACAAGAAATATACCTGCGTTTCCTGGTGTAAGATCACCCCGACTCGGGTATGAACACGATAGGTTACCTGACTCGGAGATGTTCGGTTGGACTCGGAAATATCTGAACATTTATGCTAAACAGGACGATTTAAAATAAGTGTTAGTTGGTTGTAAGTGTATCAGTCTGTATCGTAATCTCGTCTCAAAACCATCCATATTAAATCAGCATGGCTAGAGTGTCACCCAGAGTCAGAACACCAGGATGGGATAAGATGCTGATTATTATAGTACTCTTGGTAATCATTGTCATTTTGTTATGTGTACATATCGGATGTACACTCATCGGTACTCGTTAATCGGCCTATGGAGACAAACAAGAGTGTTAAGGTAAGACTTTTACAGTGTCTCACTACACAATGATGTTGTTTATAACGGCTTACAATACAATAAGGGAAACGAAGATGGTTTTCAGTATGTATGTTACGTTCGATGAGAAACCAGATGAAACCGTAAGATCTTTGATTTATTAAACATCGCGTGTTGTTGCTGAGGATGTATTCCTCTGAGAAGTCAAACATTGCTTGTATTTCACGCACATGTCCCTCTGTTTCAACAGTAGTTTAGATGTCCGACTGTTCGGCATCTAGTATCACCGATGGGTGCTAGAAGGACGAAACAGCTGTATGATGAAGTGTAATTCATTGTTGGTTTACTGTATCTATCACCAAATGTTAAAGGTGAAATCACCTGTGGTTGTGTTACGTTCATCTTTCCATTTCAACCACACTTATAAGATCAACACGTTGTCCTCAATCACATATGTCGTCCTTCGCATCATTATTATTTTGTTTGTTTATACTTTTTGACAAGCCGTTTAAGTTGGTTTGAGATTCCCTCAAGTTATAAGAACCGATAGCGGGCTTGTTAGATCGATAAGGCGTTTCTTTTTGACAATGCACCAGTTTATAAAAAAATATAAAAAAAGTCATAGTTTTAGATGCAGAATGCATTAAAGGAACAATGCATTCATGATATGAAATGGTTGTGTTTATTGATTACTTATATTAAAGCAGATAGCTATATTTGGTATTAAGTAATATAAATTTGCATAACAGGTCAGTAAATCAACGAAGTGTGTTACGGCACGATTTCTCAATCGTGTCGGGTGAGAAATCGTGCCGTAACAAACGTGTCTAAAGTAAAGCAGCTTCTGTAACAACCGTCAATGTTTCGTTTGACCATAAAGGAGTCTTATTTACATATAGCAAAATAAAAACACTACCTCAACAGATACAAAATAGTTTTCAAATTTACTACCATCTTTCGTCATCGTTATTTTTATCGGCTGATACGTTGTTTATGATTATTTTTTGAATTTCTCGCGTCATACATGATAAAATTACCTGACTACTTCCGTAATTTTGCGGTGAAATACAATTCGTTTTTTCTCAGGTTTGTCAAGTTTTGCTAAATTGTAGACAATACAACTACGTTTGTGGGTGTTTTCAAAGATTGAGTTACATTTAGATATATTACATAATTATGTTATTCACCTGTATACACAAGCAAAGGCTTTCAGTACTGATCTTTCACTATATAAAGTATTCGGCTACCAGCTAGTCGGAGGGGTACTAAGCATACAGTAAACCACCATATTAAATCAGTAGTACGTTTATGTTACTGTTATCTGTGTTATATATACTGTAAACCACCATATTAAATCAGTAGTACTTTATGTTACTGGTTATCTGTGTTATATATACAGTAAAACCCCACTTACTCAAACTCGTGAGGCCCGGATCAATAGTTGGAGGAATACATGGTATAAGATTAATCCGGGGTCGGTCCTAGAAGTATATCTCTGTCAAATCTTGAGTGATAATAGTTACGTACGTATTGTAAAACGGTACTGATGCTATTATTACAATTGTAAGCATGTCGCCGATACTGATAAACTGTAGTCCTAGCCCGAGCTAGTTTCGTAGTGCCAGTGTGATACACAGGTAAATATAAACTATCTGTCAGACGTCACACCTGTTTGATGAAAAGATAGAATTAATACTATGACCATGAAGAGTTGGGGGGAATTTGTGTTCGAGGAATACAGGGAATTCGAGGAATAACGGTCCGACTAACCCGGGGTTACTTTACAAAGAACATGTACGAACGCGGTCGGGAGCAAACGAACTGTTCGACCAGTGAGGGGTATTCGAGTTTACTGTATTTATTTTCTGTGTGAAATGTTCTTATATGAAATTGTTTTGTTGATGGGTACCTACTCGGATTACCTCGATTTAATTTTCCTTTTTTGTTTGTTTGCCTTATCGCTATAACTGTATTGATGTCTGGATTGTGTGTCATCGTTTGAACCCGGATGCGTATGGTAGTGTTACACCCTTCCTCTACTTTACCTTGACACATTACAAAAAATAGCATTCCAATAATTTAGAAGATCCAAAAATCGTATACTGCATATAGGAATAATCATACTTTATTCATAGTTATTTTTTAAACAATATTGAAACAAGTGCCATTATTTCTGTATCAAATCTAGAATTCCACCTTTTTTTATCTTAAGATTCTTAACTAAACGTGCACGGTCTAATATCTTACAGTAATGTATAACATCGCATGTATACAAAATAGGAAAGGCTACTGACGTCATAATTATCTCCCTTTATACTACTAAAAATAAACTAATTCTAGAACTTTATGGTAATACCCACACTTTTCAATACTAAGAAATGATAATTTTTCTGTTTACAAATGTTAAAACAGACGCCTAAGATTGTTCATTAGTATTAGAAGAATGGAGAATGATGACGCTCGTCATGCACGCACTTTTATTGTTTATAAACGAATGAAAAACATCCTCAAAACGAGCTTTGTGACAAACATCGTACTTGTTCTCGTCGTGTTGTGTGTATATATCGCTCGTAGGTCTGGATTACTTTGGACTGATGTAATCTTACCGTCGAACACTACTAGCACAGACGCACAAGTCAACAGGGAGAGTTTAGGAAGCAGGGCAATCTGTGTAACGTGTGGTTTCAGCGTCAAGGACTTGAGGACCACTCTTTATGATTACATCACCACGACAGCCAGTAGCACAAACCTATGTTGTTTGGAAAATGACCCAGATAAACAGGATATAATACTAGAGGTACGTCATTGGTTTAATATCATCTAAAAAAACGTTTTTACAAACTATTTAGATAACAAATTGTGATATTAATTATTTATTAAAGGAATTATTTATTAAATACGGTGAATTTTGTATAATAGCAGAATGCTATTAGCGCATTACATTATAGCTCTTCTCTGAATGAATTCCGAAGGACGTAAAGGCTTGATTGAAGTATTTCACCATTTCCAAAAGTTTAAGTTTAAAATAAAGTTACGTTTCCTATCTCTCTTTAGATTTTGTAAGCACACTTTGTTGATAATTGAAAATAGGTCATTTTAGTTATTAGCTATTGGAAACAAAACCTTTCTTTAAATTTTGTCCTATCTAAAATGATTCCTTAGAGAATTTTGATATAATTTTTAAATTATTATATGTTTATAAAATACAATATATATGGAAATTTTATCTGATATATGGAAAATTACCATACTTTATATTTAGAGTTTGAAAAATGGAAAAATAATATCCAAGAATCAATATAAGATTAAGAAAAAAATGCCTATGGAAATAATATTATGTGATAAGTCTATATCCTTTCACTGTTCTAGTTGGCTGCTACAGGACATACCCAGTACATCTATGAAGGACGTAAGTTTGTGAATTCAAGTGTTATTTACGAATTTAACAAAATTTCTATCTAAGAGTAATGAGGAATATAAATATCAAACCAATTATATTTTATGATACCTATTGGCATTATGTAGTATTAATATGTGTTTATGTTTTATTTCCGATCCCATATCCCATCATATATAACGTTAGTGCAGGCAAATTCGTCAGATTAGTAAGGGTTTCAGTTAATAATTCGTCCAAATACACATGTATCAAAATGCCGACGAGCACCACTACAGAAGGAGATTTTACTGAAATGCCTATAAGTAAGCATTGTTGTAAACACGCCTGAATGACGTCAAGGTTTTGCTCAAAGTTGCAGGCAGTTTCGCCACCTTCAAACGTTTCATTTATTTGCAAGTTATATCTGTGTTTAAATGTATAATTTTGTATGTTTGAAACATGTTACACAAGTCGCACTGATACGGACAGCTCCAAATGTGTGTGTGTAACAATGATTAACATTGAAATAAATGGCTAATCTTAGTTGTGAAAACTTAATTTTCGGTAACTTGAATAAACTGTTTAATGCTGTTTGAGTAAGATGGCTGGGATCGGCTGATCATGAATTCACATGTATCGCAATGAAGACTGCAACGGGTCCGGATGAGAAAGTCCAGGGTTTTCAACGGTCGTCCAAATGAGTTTAGATAACGAGATATCCGTCGCACAGACCAAATAGTTAAGATTACAAGATATTTCATAACTGTTTGAGTTAAAAATATAACTTTTCCATTCATATACCTCTTCTTGTCAAAATATTTGAAGACTTTAACTGTGTTGAAGACTATGGTGACGTTAATAACGTCACATCTTATGTATTATGACGTCATATGCCGTTTTCGTCACAGTGTGGCGAATATAGGTGCATGGCGAATTTGCCTGCACTAACGTTAGCATTAATAGAAAAAAGGCTTTATCATATTAACATCGTCTTGTGTTGAAACGTTTATGTGTAAATACTTAAAAAATGTGTTTTGTACATTAATGTAAAAGGTAACAAAATTATTGTATGCCACTGTTTCCTTCTGCACTATCCCTACAGCCTCCACCCAGAAACTAACATGGTGGACCGAACGCAACTACGCTGCACATTTGTACGCTGGCCGTCTTTCGAATAAGAATAGTATGTATTTTACTGTCAATTGTTTCTTTGAGTATGTTTTTGCAGCTATAATCTTCATGTTAAAATGAAAAGGGAAGCCAGTGTAAGGCCCCATGTCTTTATATTTGTGTAATGATCGGCTAGCTTTCAAGGACTGCCAATCGTTGAAAGTAAACCCAAAGTGTATTTATGTTGTTGACATGACCAATATAATATTGATAGGCTCAGAAATGAATAGGATATCATTTATATTAAAACGTAACAGTATCTCAAAGTTTGTGTCTCATCAACAGATTAAATATTGATGTTTGTCAGGTCATAGTTGCACTGCTTTTACATTTCTACAGAACCTGTCAATTTGTAATCACTAAATACATTGATGTGCAAATATTCATTTACAAAATACAAGCACAATTACTAAGGCAAGATTGTTATCATATAAATGGTAACCAATATACACAATTTTGACGAAAACACGACACACATTCTGTTCTCAAACAAATATATTTTACATGAAAATATATGTTTTATACAATAATACAAACAAACACTACTTGGTAAATTGCAGTTCTAGAAAATATAAAAAATTCAGAAAGTGACACGGCATGATCTTTTAACGAATTAAAGTCTTTTGAAATTGTAAGATCTCTATCATATTATCAGTACAAATAATTCCTATCAGATTAACACAGATGATTACACAATGTCATTGCTATATACCTGGATTTGACGCTGTTTCACTTACACCTGTATGCCAGGTGTTAATTTTGTCCTTTTCTAATCCCTATTGTTATTATTTGGTAGCCAATGAATGTTATCCACTCAGCTGTAATACATTTAGCCTCGTTTTTGGTTTTTTTTTTGGTGGTTTTTATGATGATGGTTATTTAAGTTACCTTTGTTTGTGTTGTGTTGTCGTCTTAGCTTTTAACTTGTTCCTGTTGTATGACTCGGCAGTAAGGGTTTCTTTTTGTTTCTATCTGTAGAGTTAATATGGACCAGCAAGAGGCACAGCACGTCATTCGTACGAAACCTAACACTCTCCACTGACGACTTGAAAAAGCTGACTGTCCCTGACGCAGCTGGTGCAGGAAAATATTTAGTTTATTCGATGTTCACATTTGATTTCCGTGATGAAGCTACCATTAAATATGAGCAGACAATACGGCACGTAATCATGAAATACAATAATTCTCTGCAAAGTGAAAATGTGAAGATATTTCAGTCAACACTTGGAAGTGAACATATGTCTGTACGACAAACAACATACTTGAGCGGTGTCGTGAGCTTAAACCAATCAGACACTGTCTATGTTAAAGCTTTTTCAATGTCTCCAAGGGAAAAATATACAACTGAAAAATATATCGATGTGTCCTCACCATACAACAACTTCTTTGGCATGTTCAGACTGGACTGACAACTTTACAATGGAACACACCCCTCAGTAAACAACACCCATAGTTTCATGTTCGAATAATTTATCAGACAATCAATTTACCAAATTTCTCAATATAAGTCATGGAGGTTCCTGAACGAGTTACAATTGATTCGCATGTTTGTATATTTACATTTGCTCTGCATCCTTCCATCAAAATGTAAATATAAATAATATATTTTAGCAAATATTGTTATGGTCCTATAACACACATTTATATTGCTGACAAACCTGCCGGGCTTTATTAAATTTGTCATCACCAGCAATGAATAACTCGAGTTAATTTTTCAAATTAAATAAAGACACGAGATTTATCGAGTGATGATTGGTTATCATGTTTATATAACCGAGTTAATTTTCAAATTGTATAAAGACACGTGGTTTGCCGAATGATGATTGGTTATCACGTTTTTCTAACTCAAGTTAATCTTCGAATCGTATAAAGACACGAGGTTTATTGAGTGTCTAGTGTCTTTTCCACAATTTGACAACTGTCCCATTGAAAGTAGATAAAAATTGTTTCTCGTTTTTCAATTTTATTATTAAATAGTTTAAACAACATATATGTACTGTTTGGGTGTGAGACGAGATGTCGAGGTTTACACAGACGTTGTATCAGATTGTTTATTTGTTTAATAAGTTATAATGGTAAATTGATATGCTACAATGTAATTAAATGTTTATTCACTAAACAGAAATAAATTTTGTAAACAGAACATAATAAAGGAACATGCAGAATTAAATCGTTTATATTCTATTTTTATTTATTACGAGATTATATTCTATAATTTGTGAACCGCTTTGAGACAACCTACAGACTAGGTTGTGATAAAGCGGTATATAAGAACCTCGAATTATTATATTTATTATATATATGATTTATTACGGGATTATATTCTATATATAATTCATTACGAGATAATATTCTATAGATAATTTATTACGAGATTATATTCTATAAATAATTCATTACTATTGTTTACTCAATATATAATGTATTACGATATTCTATATATAGTTATTACGAGATTATATTCTATATATAATTATTACGATATTAGATTATCTAATATTTGTTGACGACAGCCATGTGGAAATTTGTGACGTCTTATATCAAATTATATTATGACGTCACAATAGAGATGAAGGATGAAGAGCTACCATGGGAGTTTTAAAGAATTCAAAAATGACTTAAAAATGAGATTTTCGTAATATTTTCAAAAAATTATGATAAACAAATGGGTGAGTTACCATTCATGTAAATGTATGAGTATCGTAACAATTTTTTTTTCATTTTAGACCGCAAGAGGCTTGCTGAGAAAACAAAGACTCGTTTCACAAATCTGATTTAAAACATAAATTCATATAATATCGTTTAAGTTGTTATTGATACAGATTGATGAACAGAAAACTTTAATTTCGGTTTTTGGATGATACATCGCTTTTCAAATTTCAAACGGGATATGCCTTATTTAGTAATGAGCGATGGTTCAACTGTAAAGTAATACACGAAGAACATATAAAATTAGCAGATATCATCAATAGGTTGCTCACTATCTTAATTTTTACTTTAAAATTTGGATGATTTTAATACATTGTTTCATTATATAATTGAATACCCTCGAATGCTTCTTTCACGTGGTACATTTTTCAATCTCTCAAGTTAGCAAAAATGAAAAGATAAATGCATGGCAGCGTCAACATTTATTTCTGTGTCAGTAACCCGGATTGTAAATAGTTCTCTGTTCGCAAACTGTTTGGCAATCCCGGTCCTTTGTTATAACAAACTCACACGACTTTATCTGCGTTTAAAACATTAACAGGTTTCCACGAATCAATATTCGTCGGTTTTTCCAGAGTCAAATCTATTTTTAGCGTTGGGTTTACCCACAATTCCGGAGAGTCGCCATTCTATGTTATTCGTGGTGTGTATATGAGTTATAATAGACAGGTAGCTATACCGTTTTGAGTAATGGAGGACGTTTCAAAAAGGAAATGTTATAATCGGTTAAAACTAGCAATCAAAGTGTCGTTTGTGACTAATGTTGTGTTGATTGTAGCACTACCATGTGTGTATATAGCACACCGGATCAATGACAGCAACCGTCATCTACCGGACAACATCCAAACGGCTCACCAACAATCAACAGCGGATACATTACCAGACAGAATATGTCTCACGTGTTCTTATTTCAACGATGTGATTGGTATGGAGAAAAACATTTTATATGATGTCGTTTCTAGCTCGAATGGACACCGTTTATGTTGTATCAACGATGGGTTTGGAATTCAGAATATCTTCTTCGAGGTAAGATAGTTTGACAGTTTTATAGACCCGTGCACATTTTATAAGTTTTTAACGATAACATTCAGTCGTATGACCACTGATATCTTCCTTATTTCAAAGCTGATTGATTGCGACATGTCTAATTTTAGATACATTTCATTTCTTTTTCCGCTGACTCTAAATATAGAAAAACTGTCAACTCCGATACAGATAACTGTATTATTTTCTTTACTGCTTTATTTCCAATAGTGCATTAATTACAACGCTGCATTATTTCCAATAGTGCATTAATTACAATGCTGCATTATTTTTGATATTACATTCTTTTCATTACTGCACTATTTCATCTTTTCATCACTGCATCATTTTCAATATATTACATTATTTGCAACTTTTTTTGTAATTAATCATAAACAACTATAAAATGAGGTTTGATATATATTTAGTGCATACACTTTTAATATTATAGTTATACTTTGTTTCGTTATGCCATATAACAATCCGAAGGTAAAATTATGAACAACCTGTCGTAATTTTGCTCTCTTTTTTGTAATATTTGTGCAATTTACACCTTAATACACACACTGTGATCCGGGTTCTTATATCATCAACATTATTTTGATTATGTCACGGGAATCAGATTGTTGACCATCGATTGATGTATCGACAGTGCACGAGTCACACATGTTCCTCCTTCGTAATTGGTGTTCCTATAGTCACTTTATATAGACAGAAAAATTCACAATATATTCATAATTTACGTTTATGTTTAATGTTGTTTCTTAATTTACACTGTGACAGATGCTGATGGGAAACCAATATGACCTACACCAAAACTCAACACGAGAAGGTATTAAGACTTTTATTTAAAAAAGCAACAGAAAACCCTTTCAAATACCCCAATAATTACGAATAAGAATGAACAAACCAACAACTTTATTTTTGAAAGCATTTTTCATAGTTCGAACTTAATTAATAATTGATAGTTATGTTTTCAAGTTTTGTTATGATTTGTATAAAGGTAATAATTATAGACATTACTTAGCGCTCATTAGTCAGTCTTCACATTAAAAAATACGTTTTCGTGTAAGAGATGTCCCAATGTTTATTTATAAACACAACATCAGGATGTTAAGCGAATGAATTGCTTTTATACTATCACGAGACAAGTTCAAGTTCAAGTTCTTTATTAATTTTAAGACAAGAATTTTTTTATCCACAAAAATTCTTTCCTTTTAGAAATGACACAGAGAATGCAGTGGTGGCGAGAACGAGATTATTCTGCTCATCTTTATGGTGACTTTTACGATATAAAAAGTAAGAACTTTTTTTTATCAACTCTTTAACTTGTATGATTTCATCCCTGATCAAACAAAAGGAACGCCAAAACATTAACCTTAACGGTAACAGATCCGCCATCGCTACCCTTGCCATCGTGACGAAATCACATGGCAAAATCTATATTCAATCAAATCAAAAACAAATAATCTAGTATCCTCGTTCGAACATAACAAAAAATAAATATGAATTTAAAGTGATATGTTGTTAAATACTAGAAAAAAGGCTGTTCGCTACTGTTAACGTTGATATCAGTAATAACCATGTACACAGTTGTTTGTACTGTTAACGTTGATATCAGTAATAACCATGTACACAGCTGTATGTACTGTTAACGTTGATATCAATAATAACCATGTACACATCTGTATGTACTGTTAACGTTGATATCAGTAATAACCATGTACACATCTGTTTATACTGTTAACGTTGATATCAGTAATAACGATGTACACAGTTGTTTGTTCTGTAAACGTTGATATCAATAATAACCATGTACACAGCTGTTTGTACTGTTAACGTTGATATCAATAATAACCATGTACACAGCTGTTTGTACTGTTAACGTTGATATCAATAATAACCATGTACACAGCTGTTTGTACTGTTAACGTTGATATCAATAATAACCATGTACACAGCTGTTTGTACTGTTAACGTTGATATCAATAATAACCATGTACACAGCTGTTTGTACTGTTAACGTTGATATCAATAATAACCATGTACACA
>JAUMHH010227896.1:0-11838 GCA_032359455.1 Chlamys rubida
CTGATGGTGTATAAGATGATACTGATGGTGTATAAGATGATACTGATGGTGTATAAGATGATACTGATGGTGTATAACATGATAATGATAGTGTTTAAGATGAAACTGATGGTGTATAAGATGATACTGATGGTGTATAACATGATAATGATGGTGTTTAAGATGAAACTGATGGTGTATAAGATGATACTGATGGGGTATAAGATGATAATGATGGTGTATAAGATGGTACTGATGGTGTATAAGATGGTACTGATGGTGTATAAGATGATACTGATGGTGTATAAGATGATACTGATGGTGTAAAAGATGATGGTGATATGTTATTGTTTTTTGATGGTTTGATGCACTGTTGTTGATGATAATGATGACAATGCTGCAAGATGACAGTGTATGACGATGATTATTTTGGTGGCAATATTTTGTTGGTGACGATGATGATAACAATGACGTTAGAAGGTGGGGTATGATGATGATGGCAATATGTTGTTGATGATGATGTCGGAGATTGAGGAAAGAATACACCTCCTGTTACCCACTGCATGTATCTTAAGAGTCGACACATGAGGGAACCCTATGCGCAATTGGGGATTTACCTTTATGCCCTCCACTTTGATTGTCAAATAAATGCACATACACCAGACAATAGACCAGTGAAGCGTATGTACACAAAGGTGTAAATATGTACGAGTTGTCCACAAATCGATGCCGATTCGGCTACAATGTAAGCGTATGTACGATTACATTTAGTTGTTATATACAGTGTATGTAGCGAAATGACTCGATTCAGCTACGCTATGTTTAATACTTGGTCCTTTAACTGCCGCTTAAACAGCGTTTAACTAGTGACGTCACAGATTCGAGTTAGCCGATCGCCCCTGAGGCAAAGGTGTTTTTCAGAAAAATCGCAATATCTCGGAGCAAAGGCCATCACGACAATGCAATTATTTTTAGCCTTTTATTGTATATTATGAAGTATTTTCACAGCGTAAAAAAGCAAATTTTCAGAGTGCATTTAAGATAACACACATCCAACGAACATTTGTTTGTTCGGGTCCAGTGCCCATATTGGAGCATGGGGGAAAGCAAACCACTGAATTAATGACGAAGCTAGTTTTACATTTGTATCAATAATTCCATTTATTGAAATTTTATAACATTGCACTAGATATTTGAGTGTAACATGACATTGGTTAATGAAGTGTAACATTTCACTATAAATTTGAATATAACTGTCCACTACATACTGAAATGTTATACTTAATACTAAGGTGACACATTACACAATATATTGGAGTGTTACATAACACTACATACTTAAATGCAACACTTCATTCTAAGATGACACATTAACTCTAATCGGAGTGTTACAGTCCACTGCATACTGAAGTGTTATACTTAATACCAAGGTGACAAATTACACTATAAATAGGAGTGTTACATTACACTACATACATGTACTGAAGTGCAATACTTAATACTAAGGTGACACATTACACTATAAATTGGAGTGTTACATTACACTACATACTAAAATGTTATACTTAATACTAAGGTGACACATTACACTATAAATTGGAGTGTTACATTACACTACATACTAAAATGCAATACTTAATTATAAGATGACACATTACACTATAATTGGAGTGTTACAGTCCACTGCATACTGACGTGTTATACTTAATACTAAGGTGACACATTACACTATAATTGGAGTGTTACATTCCACTAATTACTGAAGTGTTATACTTAATACTAAGGTGACACATAACACTATAATTGGAGTGTTATATTACACTACATACTGAAGTGTTATACTTAACACTAAGGTGACACATTACACTATAAATTGGAGTGTTACATTACAAAACATACTGAAATGAAACATTTGATACTGTAGTGACACTTTACTCTATATATTGAAGTGTTACATTACTCTAGATAATGTAGTATACAATAAAAATATAACGTAATATCTGATGAATGAATGTTTCTTTAACAGTTATAAATCCAAATCAGCTTTTTCTGTGTTTGTTATGTAATTTATAAGAAACTGAAAATAAAAGTATGACAAGTGTAAAACAAATTGCTGAAAGACATGCTTGAAGGTGAAATAATGAATGTAATAGATGAATGAATGTAACCATCGGTTTTATGAACAATGTTATGGTTATTTTCTGCTGTTCTGTCTGGCGGATTATTAGTGTTGTTCACCTAACGAGAAAGATGTAGCAGTTGTTATTGCATTGGTTCCAATAACAACTTGATACGTCTAGTCCGGATAGACCTTTCAGTTTGAAGCAACAGTGAAACATTCATTGTACAGAAGTATCTGTGTGAACTAGCCTCAGTCCAGTTAGAATCTTTGTTTATACTGGCAAAAGCTTACAGATATCAGAGGGTCTATAGGGTGTGACCGACAATTTTCCAAACGAACCTCATCAGAGGATCTAACGGGTGTGACTGACACTTGTTCCGATTAAAACTACCTCTCTCGTAGTGTTAGATTACGTGTTAACATAAGAGGGTCTAAAGGGTGTGTCTGACACTTGTTCCGATTGAAACTTCCTCTCTCATAGTGTTAGATTGCGTGTTAACATAAGAGGGTCTAAAGGATATGTCTGACACTTATTCCGACCGAAATTGTCCCTCTATTAGTTTTGGATTAAATGCTTACTTAATAGGGTCTAAATGATATGTCCGACACTTGTTTCGACCAAAACTCCCTCTGTCTTAGTGCTGGACTTAGTGCTAAATTCAGACAGAGGGTCTAGAGCATGTGTCTGACACTTGTTACGACCAAAACTCACTCTCTCTTAATGTTGAACTAAGCGCTAACATCAGAGGGTCTAGAGGGTGTGTCAGATACTTGTTCCAACCAAAACTCTCCCTCTCCTAGTGTTGGAATAAGCGCTAACATAAGAGGGTCTCAAGAGCGTGTCCGACAATTGTTCCGACCGATATTCCCTCT
This sequence comes from Chlamys rubida, assembly GCA_032359455.1. NCBI lineage: Eukaryota > Metazoa > Mollusca > Bivalvia > Pectinida > Pectinidae > Chlamys > Chlamys rubida. Next base: position 2,975 of record JAUMHH010227896.1, read on the forward strand.
CTTAATGTTTGAAGGTGTATACAGAGTGTGTCTGAACCTTGTGCCAACCGAAACTCCCTCTCTCTAAGTGTTGCACTAAGTGCTTACATAAGAGGGTCTAAAGTATGTGTCTGACACGTATTCCAACCAAAACTCCCTCTTAGTGTTGGACTAATAGCTAACATCAGAGGCTATATAGGGTGTGTCTGACACTTGTGATTAAACCCCCTATCTCTTCGTCTTGGACTAAGTGCGAACGTCAGAGGGTTTAAAGGATGTGTCTGACACCTGTTCCGATCGAAACTCCCTATCTCTAAGTGTTGAACTAAGTGCTAACATAAAAGGGTCTAAAGGATGTGTCCGACACTTGTTCCGATTGAAATTTCCTCTCTCTAAGTGTTGCACTAAGTGCTTACATAAGAGGGTCTAAAGGGTGTGTCTGGCACTTAATCCAACCAAAACTCTCTCTCTCTTAGTGTTTGAAAGTGCTAACATAAGAGGGTCTAAAGGGTGTGTCTGACACTTGATCCAACTAAAACTCTCTCTTTCTCTTTTAGTTTTGGACCCTTTTTATGTGAAGAATATCATGTCCTGATCGTGTTACTGCATTTATCGTATAATGCAGCAAATAGAAACAGACAATTGTTAAGCAATGTATTCCGTGTTGCAGCATACATTAAAAAAGGATTAGTCCAAAACTCGGTATAAGCAATTGCAGTTATAGATACCCCCGCTCCAAGGACAAGTCATCATGCAGTACCCAATTACAATATACATGTAGCTTACTGAAATATCATAACAGCTTGTACAAAGAGTATCGAAAAGTAGCATCGACGTTAACTTTAACATCCATAACACTCCTAACATGCATTCAATAGAACAACCCTTACTACATTAATGATTTATTTAGCAATTATGATTACCCATATATTGACAAAACAATCTTACTTAACCTTATATTTGGATTAAGCAATATACATTTCATCTTAATGACGTCATTTAATCTCAACATTAAGGTCAAATTCACTATCCACACCATGTGTTCAGTACAGCAGTCCTAGCTGTATCAGTGATGTACGTACAACCTATACAGTATTTATAGTTTCATGATATGGAGCTAACCTTTTTTCCTTATCAGTCGTTGCTATACAATCCCGTCAATTTCATTGTTGGGGTATAACAATGACCCCTACTTCCACTACAAATGACGCTTAATTCATTATCCACTGCACACATTGAGCATAATGCGACGTATGTGACTTTTGCGAAGATTTTATATCAAAATTAATTACAAAGAATTTTGCACGATTCATATAAGATAAGTTTGGTTTGGTTAGGTTTGGTTTCATTACATTTAACGTCCTTTCAACAGCTAAGGACGTGCCTCAATGTATGTTGTGTATGCGTGCATGTGTGCATGTGTGTATGAGATAAGACTTTAGCTAAAAAGACAGGCAGTCTGCTGCGACTGCGTACAATAAGGTTAAATATCTAACTGTTAGGAACGTAGCGGTGCCTTCGAGGTAGGTTTGTATGCGTTTATATTTCTCCTCGGTTTAATCTTAGACTCTTTTAGGTGTTTGCTTGTAATATAGCGTCAAATATGTTTTTATTTTTGTTTATTTAGGCTTTGCACTGATCTCATTATAAGATGCATGTTGTATACAGAGGTTTGCTGTCATATATTTTACACCTATTCGACCAATAGGACCCTTCTTTATGACACCCCGGCAGGTCGGAGATCGAGAAAAGAATACACCTGCTGTCTCCCATTGCGTGTATCGTAATAGGCGACTTATGAGGGAAACCCCCTGCAAAATTGTGGATTTGCTTTTTTGACTCTACATGGGGGCACAAAAGCGACCAAAATAAATCTGCTGCACTCATTGCAATATTTGGGATATTCATATTTCTCTCTACATCTAACTGCCTTTTATTTCCTAGTGCCTTGCTTGTCAACACCTAACTGTTGGCTTCACTGTTGAACGTTCGGCCTGGTGATGAAGACAATGGGTTCTGTCCCTAGGCCTAGACACACCAAAGTCCTTAAAAATAGTAGATGTTTTTCCATGCTGAACGTTAAGCATTTAGGGTAATGGCAACAAGTGGTTCACCGGTTGTCGGTATAATGTGACCAGACGGAAGGCCGTGCTGGCTGCCTTCCGCATGGTATTTCAGTGAGAAAGCACTATAAAGCCGGCATCAGATCCACGATATCACAAGGAGGCAAGCACGCCAACATACCCAGTCTACATACACATACTCAAATGCACGCATACACCACACACATGAAGGGACATCCTTAAATTACCTTAGCTGTTGATAGGACGTTAAACAAAGTTAAACGAAACCCCTCTTCATGAAACCGTTAGCATGCTCGAATCATTTTACAGTCAAAATTCAAGGGGGAAACTTTTGATACCCGTTTAGCTTTTCGCGTCTCCGAAATTCTTCCAAATCATTGACATGTGAAATTTTCGCCGGAACAAGAAATTCGGCTTTTTGCAGAGTTTAAGCATAAGCTAAGAGAGTTCTTGTCGGGGAACAGACGTTAGAACACACTTTCCAGGAACAGTAACAAGACATGAAGTTGAAGGTTTCGGAACTTAACGCTAAGATAGCCAAACAACAGTATGACTTCGTGATTCAGAACGCGACCCTGGAGACAAAAATAGCATATCTTCTCTCGACGGTACAAGACCTAACTACGAAATATATACACGTACTGCTTAACGCTACACATACTTCAGATGTTGCACAGCTAAAGACGAGACCGACTGAACTCTCTGCGAAAGATAACCTTCTAGAAACAGCTGTCGCTGCTCTCCAGATACAAACGACATCAGTTACCAGTCACACACACAATCAAACCAGTACAGGCAATGACATAAACATGGAATGGAAAGCATGACCTTCGTGATTACGTAGGTAGAATATCAGTATAAAAATAGGGTCACAAAATGACGTTGATTTGCGCTATACATTTTCTCATTGACAGTTAATTGTTCAAAAGAAATTGTTGGTGTCTTCCGTTCTTCCGCCATAATTAAAATCATAAGTTTGCTACCACCTTGAAAATCATCAACTGAAAATACTGAATCATATATATAGATTTGAAGGTCAAGGTCATAGATCTATAAATAGATAATTTTTGAACTTTTTTCGAATGTCTATAACTTCAAAACAATTTGTTGTACTGCATTTTCGTTTGAATACATCATGTATATCTTGGTCGGGGCTAACTATTTTTTATGACATGTTATCAGAGAATATGTCAAGTTAAAGGTCACGCTATGGGGTCAAATATAGGTCAAAAATGGAAATCTCAAAAATAGTAAAATTTTTATTACATCTTAAAGAACACGATCTAATTAGGTTATGTGGAAAGTTTCGAGGTCACAACATCACAAATGACGAAGATAGGCCACTTTCAAAAATGTTAATTTTCCCGCCAAAATTCAAAGTTCTAAAATATTGCATTTAATACTCTTCTCCTCCGTTACTATGAAACATAAAGAGTTGATATTTTGCACATCTATAGCATGTTTGTTTGACCGGTCGCCCTTTTGGGGTCTGATGTCATAGTCCGGCCATACGACGTGATCCTACGTCGTCCTTGCAGTCACAACTCCAACACCTTTGCTGCCATTCCTTACATCTTTATTTCCATGTACAGCTTACACAGGTTAACCCAAATGTTGATAATCTTTAACTCTCTCCTGTCCGACTCTCAAGGTCGCTCTCTCCTTTTCGACTCGCAAGGTCTCCCTCTACTATCTAGGTCTGGTTCCTTATATACCTGGTACTTGCCCCTCACAGAAGACCTCCTGCTGAGGCTTCTTGCTGATCTCAGCCATCAGGACATTTGACCAATGTTGTGTTTCTTATTTTACTTTAACCTGATATTTTATCAAAACTATAAATTTTACAACTGATCTAAATACTTGTCCTGAAAGATGACATTCTCTGCTTTATACTGTAGTCTTACACTTTTACCACAAACAAAGAACTTAAATGCATTATTGAAATATTTAGTATTTGAACACTTCAAATGACAGTAAAATATATACAGAATCAAAACTACTTGCTTGATTTGAATAATCAAAACAGTTCCATAAACTACACATAATGCTTAGTGTAATGATTTCTCTATTCTTGTATAAAAGAATGAAGCTACATAGAAATAGTATGTTAAATTTGTTAAACAATAACAAATCAAATCTTCACTATATCGGCTGAGGTTCAGCTTATCATTTTAATGGTCCCAGTGGGGGTATCCCACTACTGACCCTTTGCCCTTCAGCCAGAGGGAGCTGATCACACAGCATGACCCCCTATACAGCTCAGCTAGTACTGATTAGCCTACACTCGTGCAGCTAAAACTAATTATTACTTCTCAGATAAATTGTGATAATATGTCACACTATTTCTCTGTCAGTCATATATGTTTGGCTACATACAGAGTTCAGCTTGTTGCCCTTGACCTATATTCAATGTCACATGGGTCAAATGATTAAAAAAATGAAAATTTCAAAATTCCTCCAAGCATTTTTTTACACCTCATTTTAAAGAATGTATCCTTATAAAGAGATGTATACAGTTTCAAAGTCACCGCATCATGATGAATGTCAATAAACAATTGAAACCTGCAAAATATCGCCTAAAATGACATAAAAGTTGGAAGAAAGGATTTTTTTCTTTCTGCAAACTGTACAAAGGGCAATAACTCTTACAGAAAATTCAAACTCGGTAGAGACTGTCTCCTTACTGTGATCTCATCAAACATATTTAATCTTCCAAACTTACTAGGCATAATTGTCAGGTTCAATAGGTCCAGGAACAATTCACTCACTGTTTGTTTAAATTGTTTGTTTTCTATTTTTACGAAATAATATCCAAAGGCATTCATTATGATAATTCATAATATATATTTATATTTTATAAATTGGTGAAGCTAACCAGGCTTTTTTCGGTGACCAGTCAGTTTACAATGCACTCAGTCACTGTGCATCATTTGGCTAGGTGTTGCTGAGCTGTCAATCAACATTGCCTGTGGGACCATCATCATGTGTACTGGGTTTTGGTGTGCTGTTTCCAAATAACAGAACTGCCAATCATCAGACCAGACTGTGTGTACTGGGGTTTGGTGTCGCTGGGTCCAAATAACAAAGCTGACAGTCACAACTACCTCAAGTACCAAACATCCAAACAAAGGGGTTGGGGAGAAATTAAAAGCGATCGTCAGTCCGAGAACATATCTTTGATCATTTTCTAGTTGGAAATCCCGTGTTTTGATCTTGATCAAATCTAGATATTATTATTCTTCCGCAGTAAAAAGTGTCCGCGCTTAATCTCAGGAACTACTAATGGTAATCTTATCATGCTTTGCATACATAATCAGTACGATATGTAGTTGTCCATCGTTCTTTTTTTCCCGGGTCAACCATCCAAAATGGCCGCCGCTGCCTCTGATTGGCCGATATCATATCTAGTTATAACATTCGTATTATTTGATGGAACATAATGAAACTCGGTAAAAGGGTTAATAACGTTACAGCGCTCGTTTTCGTCAAAAATAATTGACTTTTGATTAAAATGACGGCCAAATACTCGCTTCTGATTGGTCGAAATTAAAATATCATCCAATTTCGATGAAATTTAGTATGTAGGTGTAGTATTGCACTAGAAACACAACTGCGGTGTTATTTTTGTGGGGGGGAAATGGCTGCCATTTCCTTGCCTGTCATTGGTCAAAATGTCAATGTCGAAATCATATCCAGTAATAACATTCGTTCTATTTGATGGAAAATAATGAAACTCGGTGAAAGGGATGATAATGTCACAGTGCTCGTTTTCAACAAAAAAATATTTGACTTTGGATTCAAAATGGCGGCCAAATGCAGGCTTCTGATTGGTCGAAATTAAAATATCGTCCACTTTTGATGCCATTTGGTATGTAGGTATTGTATGGCACTACAAACTCAACTGCGGTGTTCGTTTAGTGAAAAAACAAAATGGCTGCCATTTCCTTGGCTCTGATTGGTCAAAATTTTAATATCGTCCAATTTTGATGAAATTTGGTATGTAGATGAAGTACATGTACATTGCAACTAAGAATGTGTTGCAATGATAGCATAGAACTAGACAAATGACAATACCGATGTTGATCTTATTGAAAACTTACCTAACCAAAACTCGTGGTTTACGTCACAAAATCCGTCTCTTTATTCGTCCCATCATCTATAGAAGTCAGTGGCGCCATCTACACGTCTCTGAAACACCTGTACAATGTCACGATGTATGAATATATTGTGGCGGGGATGCTTTATTGGTAAATGTAATGTCAATCAACCGAATTGAAATTCGGAATTTAACGTGACAACCATGGTTTTCGATACATTTAGACATTTACGGTTATTACGCGATTACTATTTAGCCGACATCTTGGTTCTTTGTTAAAACTTCACGTGTACATCACCTTTCCGCTGGCCCAAAACTCAAAATAGAATACTGTTCAATTATTGATTTGCCTGGTATCTATAAACACTCAATTTCACACTTTCAACTGGTCAACATGCTTGGTTCGAGGACACTTTTAGCGATGTCTGCTACAGTAATTTCTTTTTTTAAAGTAACTGTTTTAATAAGAAATGAAATTGCTCAGGAAGATGGCCAACACAAATTGTATTGCTTGTGTACAAGCAGCTAACGATTGCTCTAAACTCTGAGGTTGTGTTTTTTGTACTATTTATATATAATGGAAAATAATATATTAACAAATATACCAAATATACTTAATGTAAAGTTTACACGTAACGCGAGACGTCAATATCGGTATAATTTCGGCAAACTACATATACGTACCGTCCAACCTCCACCAACTGTCTCAATGTCACACCAAACCGAGGTCGTGTCTGTCCCTTTCGTAGATACAGTGTACACTACACTCTGCGTACATCCTGTTTCCAACGAAAGTATCAGTTTTTTTATTACACCCGTTGATATATTCTGTGTAACGGCTCTATGTTTTTGCATTGATCTTGAAACATATTTTAATTCACAGTTTCCGATATTAGTCTGACTGAAGTCTAAAACGATAAGCAATGTTATTTTAGAGTGTATGATTTGTTACTTCATTTTATTAGATATGTCTAAATAATATGATATATGTGTTCCTGTGCTAAATGCTGCATACCTGTGAACTTTTGCCCAGTCGCCCTACTGGTACAAGTAAAATCTGCATTGTCCTAGTGTTAATTGCGCCCTTCACATTTGATCGCTTTGTTTCATATTTTGTTTACGAATGTTCGTCCTCATTACGGAGGGCGAACAAGCCGAACAATAAACTGCTGCGACTATTTTACGGTATACAGTTTGGAATTGCACGAGAGACTAAACCCAACCCTAAATCTAAGGTAAATAATGCCTTTGTTTTCAGAACGGAAAAAATGGACTCTTAAGCAACACGAAAACATCCCACACGAAAGTCCAAAATTCGGGCTGTTAATATTTTCTAAAGTACGTATTTTGTTTTGAAAATGATATTCTTATTATCTGTCTCTGATGTTAGATGATTATGTTGAGTCGCATCGCAAGGGAGCTTACCTCTACAGTTGCTAAATATTGGTTTGCTTTCCGTCTGTGAAAATCTTGATTGATAATTAAATATGAAGGCTAAATGTTCTTCACCTTACTTGTAATCATATCAAGAAAGTAACGTTAACATCAATCCACTGTTTATAGGTGAAGTCAGAAAGAAATACAATGCTTCATTTTGGAGTCGTTCTGACGAGTTGGAAATAGACGTGCTACTGGAACCCGCCTACAGACTCAAATTAACCGATTATTTCGAATTGTGTTCAAACAATATCTTTTTAAGATATCGTCGAATCAAAAAGAACACGCGGGACTAACCGGAACTAGAAGACTAACCTCACTCATAGCCTTTTTATATGTTGTCCATATTAGCGTTTAATCATGTGCATTATAATTATCCTCTAATTGATTCCTACTTTAAAGCTGACGATCATAAGCATGGAAGGAGTTATTTTTCTGGTCCCTTAACCCAATGCCATTTAGTACATTTGAAGTCAAATCTTATGATTTGGGTAACACCATGCCTTTATTGACGGGGGCTGTGGGATTGTAGATAGTGTTATAGGGCTATCCATCTAGTTGCGACCAGGTCAGTCAATGATCTGAAACGAGATTGAGAACTCACCAAAACGACAGGGTAACTGTCATTGCCATATTGTACATCTAGCATCGATGTTTTGGAGGGGAAATTAGCTTAGAAGTTAGATTAGAAGTAAGATTAAATTGCTGCACGTTGCTCATTATTTATGTACAAAAGGTGGTACTTATTCATGAATAATTAATTTTGTATAGATTGTTAAAAGTACTTGGGGATAATTTCATATGTAGTCTGGGAGTCTAGAGTGGAAGTATAGAGTGAGGGACTCGAACGGTGGCTGCAACAACAGCAATGATGTTAAAGTGGTATTAAACACAGACGTATATATTCATGCTCTGTGTTACATATTATGTATTTCAAAACGCAATGTTATTCTTATGTAACCAGAGTTGAGGTTTTGGGTTTCTCAGGACTTTGCTTTCATGTCATTTTTATTTATGGAACTCTTCAGAGTGAAGATGCGTTTTCTCTAAAAATGGAAAGGAAATGGAGGAACACGCCGTGTATCAGTTTGGCCTAATTATCATGATGTTACCCTGGACAAGCCAAAATGTATGCGTATACGAAATTTCATTTGTAATAATGACTAATAGCTGTCTGCGAAGCTAATATAAATTTCATTTCAGTAAATTTTATTGAAAAATCAAAAGGATTGGACAACAGGCTATGCCTATATAAGTCCTCTCCTAGC
>JAUMHH010227907.1:0-11837 GCA_032359455.1 Chlamys rubida
ATGTAACTTTAGTAGACTCTACCATGCATTGATATGGATGAGTCCATTATGGTCTACAGTGTTGAAAGGGTTAAGCCCAGTACACTGCATTTATTTATCATTTTTTAAAAGCTGTAGCTACAGATATTTCAACAAATTATGTGAATGTGAATTCTGCTCATTTTTGAAACTTGATCTGAGCATTTCATTACGCAAACAAATATCACGTTCGACTAAAATACAATTGTGGCAGAACTGGACTAGGTCGGTCATCAGCAACCAGGTAGCTCAACTGGCAGAGCGTCCGTCTAGAGTTCAGAGGGTCCCGGGTTCGATGCCCGGTCTGGCTGTGCATTTTTCCATCCCCTGTTACACATTTATAGTTTAGGAAATTATTATCCAGAATACTGCAATGGCCAATCAAAATAGAGGAAGTACCTGAAAACTTAATGGAACACAAATGGAATATGCTTATATTTTATGAATATTCCCATGTATCCATGCATATACCAAGTTTGACTGGCATACTCATCAATATTTAGGAAAGTTATTGCCCAGAATGCATCAGCAAATCAGGAAAGTTTGATACATATGCATGAATTCCTATAATCGTCAGACTGAGTCCAAGTATTGCTACCATGCAAGCATATTCCAAGTTCGGATGAATTCAACATATATATTTAGAGAAGTTTGTTGCCTAGAAACACTGTGTGACAGATTGAAGGACCTAAAAACTGAAATTATTTCCTTTATTTTTGGAAAAAGCGGGGAAAATAAGACAAAACAGAAAATAAGAAGCTGTACTGAAACAAAAAGGTCAAAAGCATACAATAGTTATCTACATGTGTCATTTTCAGATCACTGGCAATTTTAATTTTCAGAGGATGAAATTAGAACTAAAACTAATAACGCCAAATTAATATGTTTTCTTTTGCTCCTACTTACAGTTCTGAAATAATTCAGGTATAGGTTTGAAGGAAAGGCTTTTTTTATTTTGCTTATACATTTTTGTATATATATATTTTTTAACAAAATAAGGTTATATGGATATTATGAGTGTTTCAGACTTTAACCCATTCCCCCCTACTTTTTTCAAATGGACTTGCTCAGTCTTTGATTTGGTATGGTTCAAATGCGACTTTAGGGGTGAATGGGTTAAAGTTGCCCGTTTAAATTTTTGACCAGGAAAAAAACTAGTGTAGGAACTGAAACCTGAGGTAAATAGAGAACAGTTTCCATTATTTCTCATTTTATCATTACACTGTGTTAGATCTGAGAATGACACGAAAAATAATGCAATAAGTCCTCATGGATACTACAACAAAAACCCTAACACAACAACTTAATCTGGAAACACAGTACAAGCAAACTGATAAAGGACATGGAAACACAGACTCATACGACCCACATACCTTGGAGGGGTGATTATACCAAACTTGGGGGAGGGAACCGGTTTGGAAACGGGAATCAATGGCGGGAAACTACGTCGAGGTGGTGGCCTGGAACTGCTGTAAATATGAGGAATTACGATAATTCTCATCAGTCTGATATGAAATTGAATGAAATTTAAGACAACTTTTTATTATAAAATAATGTATTAACAAGAAATTTTACATTTATTGCGAAACACACACGTTTTTTTCAGCTGTCATTCTCCTAAGTCTAAAATTCTGCCCTCTTGGCGCCATAGTGTCTGAATTATATCTCTCTTTTGTCACAATAGGTCATATACTACACTGAGTTAATACGCAAAATACACTGTATACCCGAATATTTTTGCCAAGTCAAATTTTAGCCCTTCGCAGGTAAAATACATTCGCCTAGTATTTAACATTCACATCGAAGTACTATGTATATTATGCCGTTTATAAATGTTTGCTGTAAATATAAATTTGCCCTCAGGTCGAAAAAGGCGAAAATGAAACTGCCGTGAAAATTTCCCAGTACACAGTATGACATGGGTGTATACACTGAATAATGGTTTGTAAATATTGTTTTAAATATTGTACATTTTACTGTCGACCACTTGTTAGAAGAGTCTTTGACTCAAAGTGTTATCGACCTGAAATAAAGTCTTTTATTAAATTTTATTATTATTATTATTATTATCGACTTAGACACAAAACAATTATACCCAGCTGCAACTATCTAGTCATAATCCTTCTTTCTATATATCATCTGGCACTGAAATTAATCCTGGTCAAAGGCCCCCGAGATGCCCATGTGTGAAGGCAGTAACGTGGAAGTCCGGTGCAATATCCTTTGATACATGCAATACCTGGTTTTATGTAGACTGCAAGGTAATTAACACATCATACTACATGCACAGCAATTCATATTGGGACCTTGTTGGTTTGTTTGTTTGTGGTTTAAGGTCCTCGCGACAGCCTCAATGAAGACGGATGCCAAGGGAGACACCGCCCGAGACAGAAAGTAGATGGAAAAGAAAGAAAACAGAAAATTCCAAGTGTCGCAATGGGGTCAGCAATTTCGGTATCTTCTATGTCCCCTTCGTAGAAGACACAGACGTTCACCCCGATTCTGCAGAGGACCTCACATTAGTCATGCATCATGCAGTGGGATACAGCAGGTCTATTGTCTCCCCGAATCTACACGGGCTACATATTGGGAGTGTTTGACTTGTGGATTGCCCAAAATATCTTTCACCCTCATCGATAACATAACAAATACATTTAACAGACACTCAGATGACACAACAAGCCCAGGACGCCGCTGCAACTTCATTCCTAATTAAAAGTCATCACAAAAATACTAAAATCAATAAATTCACAACCCCAATCAGAAAGCCACCATGAATTTCCAATCACTATCAAACAAATAAAAAAGACACAGAAGATATGATAAACACACTCAAACTGGACATCATTATTTGACCTGAAAACATGGCTAAATAATAAGATATTTTCACATGAACATTTTACATCCACACAGATTAATATATACAGGAAAGATCGAAATACATATCAGCAACAACAAGAACTAGAGGCAGACAATAAATCCATATGGGCAAGCATACTACAGATCACCTTCAGAAAAAGGCAAACATCTACAGCATTTAGAAACTTTATGCATAGACTCTACACAAACATAAACAACACAATACCTAAAAGGGAGGAGAATTCAACCTTCCTTACATAACATACTAAACAATCACAGAAAGGCAGATCAAACACAGAATCAACACTTACTTGACATTAACCGACAACCCGCTCACACAAATTACCAACCAACCCACCCGCGGCGATCACATACTTGACCTTACACTCACAAACAGACCAGCAATTATGGATAGAGACCGTGCTACCCAGTGGAAAGACTGACAATGACATTTTATAGACAGAAATATATATCAGACTGAAGAGATCGCGAAAACAACCAGCCAACATATTCATCTTCAACAAAGCAAACTGGGAAAACGTAAAAAATTACCTCATCAAACTAAACACCATTCTCAAGCAACAAGCAGACCGGGCTGTATGCAATCCTCGTTAAATAAATAAATAATTATAATAAGCAGACCGGGCTGTATGCAATCCTCGTTAAATAAATAAATAATTATAACAATCAGACCGGGCTGTATGCAATCCTCGTTATCGAAATAAATAATTATAACAAGCAGACCAAACAACCTTTGGAACTTCACGAATCTGTCAACAAAAACTACTGACTTACAAACACTGACTTCCATTGACAACTCAATCTACCCGTCGCCTCATAAACCAATCCACACGCCGTCACTCCAGACGTCGCACTAATCACGATCTCACGGAGAGAAAACAAGACAAAAGCAATGATACAAAAACTAACACGCAACGCATATCAAAACTACATAGATTTTTTTATCACACCGCATCCAAACGCGACCTACTCGAATACATCAAACACAGCAAACTGAGGCTCTTTGCAGACACAAAATAATAAACAAAAGAGAATATACCATCAAATTACAGCAGTACAGACGCAGAAGGAAAATTGGAGCAGGATTGGTTCATGCAATTTCACCCTGACAAGTGTAACATTATTTCTACATGAAACAAAAACTCCACAACCACGTAATACAACAAGTAGACTTCAGTAAATACCTAGGATTAACACTACTAATATTACTAAGCAATATCAATGGGACGCTCACATCAAACATCTCTTCCAATTCAAAAGGACTCATAAAACGCAACCTTAAAATACACTCCCAACATATAAAAGAGCATGCATACAAAACAATAGTCAGACTCAAACTGGAGTACTGCTCTTCTATATGGGACCCACACTACACACATACAATCAACCAGGTACAGACAATATAACGCAGAGCAGCACGTTACGTACACAACAAGACATAATTGATACTCTAGGCTGACCCTTACTAAAACGCGCAGATTACAAATCATACTCATACTATATTCTACAAAATCAAAGACATATACACCCTTTCACCTACAGACACATTTCTGCTACCAAAGACACATACAAATACTCCCTTTTCCTACACACCATCACACAATGGAACCTCCTACCGATAGCAGCAATATAATGCACAACACACAAGGACTTCAAAGCCATATCCCCTACCTAGTCCTTGAAGTCTTCACTCCTGCATCATAAATCTATCTGCAGTTATTAACCTTTTTTTATCGTAGTCATTATAAAACTACTGCAAACAATCACATATCTTCACGCATGAGGTCCACCAAACAAGATACTGGCATAATCGTCAAAATTGACGGCGCCTTTCACTAATAAGAAGAAAAGGAATATCCCTATAAAAGGTCTCTCAGCTACATTATTCGTGTCTCTTCCTTATTATTGTTAGGCTTATTTATACGATAGTTTGGTTTGGTTTAGTATTGGTCAACGTCCTATCAACAGCTATGGTCATTTAAGGAGGGCCTCCCCTGTGTGCAAGATGCATGCGTGTAGTGTATGCGTGTGTGTTTTGGGAGGCTGCGATATGTTCGTGTTTGTCTCCTTGTGATAGCGCGGAACTGATGCAGACTTTAAAGTGCTACCTCACTGAAACATACTGCCGAAGACACCCAGCAGGACACCCCACCCAGTTAGATTATACTGACAACGGGCGAACCAGTCGTCTCACTCCTAAATTGCTGAGCGTTAAGCAGGTGTAGAAACTACCACTTTTACAGACTCTGGTATGTCTCGGCCAGGAGACAGGACTAAAGGCCAAATGTGAGGCATTGTCAAGGGAGACATTAGGAAGAAGAAAGGTGTTTAGAAAGAAGAGAAAAGATAAGATCCAAAATGTAGTCGCCTCTTACGATCATGCAAAGGGGGCAGCAGGTACAATTCTTACGCCGTACCTGCTTGGACCTCCATGTATCGAAAACAATAAACGAAAACCGTAATATTACATTGAGCTTATTGTAAAAAGAAACAACATTGTTACTACAATGTATCAACAGTTGTTTGTGATGATACCCACTCCAACATGTCCGTCACTCCATCTCCGTCCTTCACCTTCCTCCTCAGAGATTCCACAAGTGTGTCACTGGCGTGATCTACCAACGGTACCATCTGGTAAATAGATATTAATTATCTCCTTTTGTCATTTATCATAAAATTATGAAATATGTGTTTTCATCACATTCAAATACACCTTTCACAGTCAACAGGAGTTAAAACTTTACATTTCTTTCAATAGAGTTGTTTATAACAATAATATGTAGGTTTTTTTAACATGTGTGTTATTTAAAATGTGTCACCACGATGCCAGAGCAAGCATGGATTTCCTAAGCAGAGATTAACAAAAATCTTAACTCGAGTGGTGAAATTTCTTTGTCTTTATTAAACAGGAATGAAATCGTTCTGATATTTTTACACGTCTGGGTTCATATCAGTCCATTCTAAGATGGAATATGACGGCGAGTGTCTTTTAAAACATATAAATAGGAAAAAGACGTTTGATTACCTTTCGTAGCTTCCCGACGGAAAATGCAGGAGTTATCTTGTTACGCACATGTCTCCAGTGATCGCCTCTTAAGTTGATGACGGATGTTTCCAAGTCCCCATTAATGCCTTTAAATGTCTGGTAAACAAGATGGCGGCTAAATTAGTATTGCCTCGAAAAAATAGGTAACACAGGATGTAATATATTTGACCCCAAACGCAACAGCTGGTATTCTATTTTCCCTATCACCCGTATCCATCAAATAATAAATTATTTATATTACAACTGTCATGCGATATATCGAGTACGTAAGATTTTCTGCATCTTACTATTTTATCGGGGAAGTTTGCAAATTCTTTCACAAGAATTTTTCTGAGGATCTCCTTGTCTCCAACGATGAGTGTTTGTGGTGACATCCCACCATAGTACCTACAGTGAAAGAAGATAAAGTTAAAACAATGAAAAATAAATTAATTGAATTGACAATTGATGGTCCAACAGAGCACAGAACAAGGACAAGAAGCCATCTTCAGTGAAAGACACATACATCTAAGTATACCTGATTGAAAGACAGGAACTGTAGCTATTGGGGCCTAAATGTCAGTGAAGTGATATTAAGGTTTTTCAAAAACAATTATGAGCAATTTGAAGGCGTAAATGATATCAGACGGTTTTGCTGAAGAAATGGCATATCATTGTTTTGAATTTACAAAAAAATGAAAATGGAATGTTCATATCACACAGAGGATAAGATATATACATGAATGTAGAGGGCATATTTGTACTACTTTCAGAAGGTTTTGATGTGCATGAAACCCAATTTAGTATTTCAGGCACGCGGTAATTTGCCCAGACTCCCGTCCTTAAAATTTGAACTTATGGACAAAAGAGTTGACACTCCAGACGTCCGAGTACTAAAATATATCTTTAGGAAGTACAATGTTAATTAGAAGGAGAAAACACCAAAATACCTGGTTCGTATTTGCAAAACTTATTCACTAAGGAATGCAATTAAAATGTATTAATTTATTTTGGAGTGAATCAAAGTGCAAGTGAAATCAGTAAACACGAACTATACGTTACTTCAGTAATGCAATATATATGTATGCATCATAAGTCCAACACACCTGTGAAATTACTTGTGATTGAGTGCTTTGAAAAAGGTGTGAAAGATTTCATTGTTTATGAAATGACAGTTATATTTAAATTATACCCGCAAACTTTTCCATATGTCTTCACGCAGTCATTTTCGAAATCGTGAATTCCCTGCAATACAAGATGATTTATATGAACAAGGATCAGGCATGTGTAACAGTCACAGTCCAGCTTCATATACAGATGTAGCTATTTAATGAATATCAATTGATTTAAACATATTTTATTTTTCATTCAACAAAAAGGATTAGGCACAAGTTATCTCAACTTAGAAACGCCCTCTCCAACATCAATTTCCATAGCAAATTACGTATCTTACAATTGGGAAACTCGACTTTGCTTCAATGAGGTCTTTGAATTACCAATGTACATTTTCCAAGTTTTTAAACAAATCGGATACATCGACTTATTCAAATATGCAATATTAACACATAAAAGAAGTTAAATTTTGATTGTTGTTTAAGTTTACACTCAGTGGAGGTAAGAGGGATTGATAAGTTTACACTCAGGGGAGGTAAGAGGGATTGATAAGTTTACACTCAGGGGAGGTAAGAGGGATTGATAAGAGTAACATATCGGTAATATGTCTATGTTGAATTATTTCTTCTGTGATAGATACAGATAGTTATACTACATGTACGTACCTTCTTATTGAGTTCCATGAGACTGCCAATGATTGGCCATGGTGCCGGTCCTGGTATGTTGAGTTTCTTAAAGGTACCATGGTGACGACTCATTATACTGAAAAACGAAAATTACAAAAATAAAATAATTAAAATACCAATACTTGAATAAACAGATGTAGTTGGATATGATGGCACTAATACTTCAAAACAACTACTTTATTAAAACATATTAGAAGATTCGAAAATTATAACTGGACTTAAAAGGGTACAGTTCACGTCAGCGTATGCAAAATTGAAATAACTAGGGAAACTCTTGAGAACCGTCGTAAAATAAACTTTGATCTCAATAAAATGGTTGCTTCATTCCAAAACAATACTGATTACCCTACATACAATCTAATATATCAATATGTAAATAGATATATGTAAATATGTATAAATTATATTGTATATATGTGGATTACTGACTTAAGTGAGCAATTGTAATATATTTAACTAGATACTAGCTATAATTTAAGTACATGTAAACAAATATATATGTGCATTGTAATACTATAACATCATGTGTCTAGCATTGGCAGCTATATTTATACTTGTACATATCTAATTTTATATACAAGTCTACTTAGTATATATATAATATAACCCAATGTTAGTCAGAAATTACATCAAGTAATTATATGAGATTCATCTAAAATCACATTGATATTTTATTCCAACTACATAATAAAATGCTTAGAAAACTTTATCTACGACAGGTATATTTACATGTTCGTGTCATATCTGTGTGCAGGACGTGTATGCCTATGCATCCAGGCCATCTTGATACTTACTGAGCTTTTCAATTACATGTCCATGTTGAACCTGCCCGTGTTCCTGGCCGCGGGGGCTTATTACGGATGCTCGTGTGCATACTCCCATACTGATAATTTATGTGTTATGACACATGTACATGTTGGTGTGTGTGTGTGCATGTGGGCATCTGTGGTGGGCCCCAGTGGTCAGACTGAACCCTCACAATTTTGAAATGATAAACACACTCTTAACCTATTGTAAGTACCTAGCAGAGGTTCCTGGGCAGTATGGGGGAGTATACATGTATATAATAATCAGATCCCAATATGCCTGCGTTACATATACACAACCAGAGTACCTGTGTCCCTTACTACATTGTCACATTATACTCATAATTAATAATAATAGCTATATCCGCTATGTAAGTAAAAAAATGCTTCTTCTTGCTAATGACATTGAGCTTAATCCTGGTCCCATGCAAAATATAGAAATCACTCATCTCAATGTTAGGTCTGTAAGGAACAAACTTGATATAGTTGATTCTGAGCTGCACTTTAATGACATTATTTGCTTAACAGAAACTCATCTAACACCAGATATTCCAAATAATTATGTAACAGGGTGTACTCGATGCACTAGGTCAGCATGTTTACTTGTATGTGTTGTCTACCGTACCCGTTTCATAACGAATACGTGTAAGGTCGAGCGAATGCGATTGCACGAGTATTTCCAATACTCACGTCACCCTTGGTGTCGTATATACACGCACCCGTAACCTTCCCACCTCACTCTGCACTGTGCTGCCGTCAGAGCAGGACGGACCTTTCCAGGCATCTGGTTTATCTTCTGGACAAGTAATAAACACCAATGAACTCAAATCTTGTGCTTGTTATTAATTGAGAGGAGCGAGCGACTTTACAATGGCGCCCAGCGTTAATGGTGGAACAAGATAGAAGCCAGAGTACATTGGGTGATTCTAATTGAGGGAAGAGCGAAAGTATCGATTATCGACTTATGAAGCACATTCTGTTTGCGGTAACGTACCGGTGACGGACGAAGAACTCGGGGATCTACACTGTAAGTTGGGTAGTATGCGGTGACGTTCATGTGTATTACGAAGATTTCGAAGGATCCCAGAAGCTGAACTGTGTGCGGTTATATTCAGTGACTGTCTCCGGTGACGTACCTCTGACTTTCGTTTTACCTGTGTTCCATTATTCGTCGTCGACAGACTGGTTTTATGTGACTGTTTCCATATCTTGTTGTGGTAGAATTTAGGTTAATAGTAACATCTTACTTAATATTTTCATTTATCAGTTTCATTTTGTTCATAATGTATCGCTACTTGTGTGGGTTAGGTTCAAGTTAGGCTGTTAGGGGTATATATATCGATGTGCATGACTGCCAGGGACCTGTAAAGGACACCTGTGAGACGGATAATTCATTTATCTGTTCATCAGCATCATCATCATCATATCCCCGCACGCCCTTTCCCATCACCAGAAAGAAAGGTAATGTACATATGTTTGTGATTGTCCTTGTTTTATGTCAAATATATTTGTTTGAGTTAGGGCAAGAGTACACCTGTTCTGGAATTTATTTTTGATTAATATTTCATCTAAATATTAATTGTGTATTCAAAGGTATAATCAAAGTCCAATTCCTTTTTGGGATGAGTCTAAGTAAACTTAATAAGTTTATTGAAAAACCTTTAGTTGCACCTGAGATTCTGAAGTATAAACCAGTTTTATTAACTAGCAGCTTAACTTCCTGGAGAAATCATGTAGATATCATTGAGAATTTTGGCCACAGTTTGGAATTTCACTGTAGAGCAGGAGCTCGTTTGGATAAAAGTTATTTTTGGCTTGTTAGACATTTACCTGGGATAATTGAAAAAAATGGTTCCATTATATTATATATTTGGTTAGGTACTTGTGACATTACCACCAAAGTAGGTCGATTTATTGCATTGAGCCATAACACTGATGGTGAATGTAAAAAATAGTATTGACAAATTTGTTTCATTTGTATCCAAATTCCCTACTGTTAAACTTATTTTCTTGGAAATTCCTCCATATTCAATAAGGATTTGGAATTGTTCTAAGGGACATGTGAATCCCGAGTCTTTTGTGCAACAGGATTTGGTACTGGAAAGCAGGATTGAAATCCTCAATCAGTATATTAGGGAAATTAATTCCAGGTCTGGTGTACACTCACTGAACTTTCGGTGTGATTTGCTCTTATACAAGAGGGCAGGTCGTAAACCTACTGTTAACTTTTCCCTTTATAAGGACGGTATACATCCAAACCCTCTCTTAGCTAGAGTTTGGATGAAGCGGCTTGTTACCAAAGTGTTTAATGACTGTAAATAGTTTTGTATAGCTGTGGGTGTGTCTGTTATTGTACACTGGTAGGTAGGGGGCTCCCCAACCACAGTGAATTCAGTAAACACCTACTGTAGTTTTCTCTTATTCCTAATTTGATTGTATTTATATACACTTTGGTAGTCGCTATACCTGATTTAAAGGTGATTATTTTTGTTAGTTCGGTTGTAAATTTTTTAGTATCAATATGGCAGAAGGGGGAGCACAATCCGAAGATATTAAGGAGGAGTCAACTGAAGTTGAACCTTCTATGTCTGAGGATGAGCTACTGGAAGCTTTAGAAAAACTTGGAAAGTACAGGATAATTCCTGTTGAGGAGGAGTTAGCTCCCATCCCTAAAGCTACCAGTACACCAAAACAATTTCGGTTTGTGGGTACTAGTCAATCCCAGCCTCCAGACAACTTCAATAGAACCACCAGTATGTACGGCTCATCGACATCCATCCCTAAGGTGCCCCAATTTTCAGGGGAAGATCCACCTTTAAAGGGAGATGTAACGTATGCGGAATGGAGATTCGAGATCCGGTGTCTTAACAGAGATACAGAAGTCTCTCAAAGTACCCTAGTGCAAGCCATTAGAAGGTCACTTCGTGGCGTAGCGAGGAGGATGTTAATCCCTCTAGGGGAAAGAGCTACACCGGGAGATATATTAAGCAAGTTAGATTCATTGTTTGGGGATATCTCGACGCATGGCATGGTAATGCAGGAGTTTTTTAACTCGGCGCAGAAACCCAATGAATCGGCCACTACATTTGGCTGTAGGCTCGAATCTTTACTGCAAACAGCCGTTGAGAATGGTTCCATGCATAAATCAGCTAAAAATGATTTAATGCGACACAAGTTTTGGACTTCCCTGAGTTCTGACAAACTTAAAAGTCAAACTCGTCATAAATATGACACCATAACCAGCTTTGATGAGCTGTTAAGGGAAATCCGGATAGTAGAGAAAGAGCTACACATCTCTACTACCAACAC